>JARVGS010001283.1:15691275-15705793 GCA_031762315.1 Hypsolebias antenori
CACAAATAAAACCTCCCACTTAGAAAAAGGAAGATCTTGCAAAAGAGCTGGACACAAACAGACAGCAGCGTCACAAAAAAAAAAAAAAAAAAAAAAGATCCTGATCAGTTTCCTCTTCCTGTGCTCAGCAAAGATGGCCGACCACTAGAGCAGATGGTGAGATTAAAGTTAAAAACGAGCAAAATCAGCTCAAAGAAAAGATGAAGCAGAAGGAAAAAAATTTGTTTCTGAATGAGAACAAAATAAAAGTGATGTCCAGACAACAACATGAGGGAAAGATGAGCCCACTTGCAGACAAATGAGAGAGGATCAGCTGCTTTCAATCTAATTTATGTACATATTGGAATAAGTTCAAGGTTTTGTGTTCAAAACTGAAGGGAAAGAACAGTGACAACATAAAAAGTGCTACTTCTACTAAATATATTAACTGTTTTTACAGTCAGTTTGAGAATTATACAAACTATATACAGTGTGTGTATATATATATATATATATATATATATATATATATATAGATATAGATAGATATATAGATATATATATATAGATAATGTGTATTAAAGCTTATATTACAACCTGTGAAATACTTATTTATACGAATTCATCCTACTTGCACCGTTATATTCTACCATGTTGTTGTTTACTATATTTCTTTTGGACCTTGTAAATGTTATGATTAGCAAATGATGACTTAAATCCAGCCCACTTCATTAAAAAAATATTTTTTTTCTTTTGTTCGTGGTTTGTATTTTTTTTTTTTTTTTTTTTTGCATTTATGATTCAATGCAATAAAATAACAAATTTAACAGGTAATAACAGATTATAAACTTTGGTTTATTTACATAATGACTATCGCTGGATGTCCGGCCCCCTGAGCAGTTTTGTTGAACAGCCCTGGATTTGCGTACAACTTAGATCTTTTAGCGTACCGTTTGGCGTTTGTTTAGCGTATATCTTGGTTGTTATCTTAGATCCTTATTTACTGCTTCTTTTTACACTTTATATGTTTTGCTTTTGTTGGATGTAACTGGAACTATGTGTACACAATTTAATTCCACCTCATGTACCACAAATGATGCAAATGACAATAAAGAACCTTGAATCCTTGAAATGTTACATTTCTTTTTCACCTATTGGTACTTTATTTTGCACCCTTATTGCATGCTTTAGTATTTCTCGTTTGCTTTTAGCGAGTCGAATCGGTTCTTCTCATTCTGAACATTTCATTGTGTTGTTGACCTTGTGTTGACCTGCGTATGACAAATAGCAGATAGCGCATTAAAACTTTGCCATGAACAGAGGCGAGTGACATGCACTCCTTCAAGGAATCTTAGGTCTTTAATTTTTTTTTTTATCTTACAGCTGACTCAAACAAGGTCGAGTCTGGTCCTCTGGATGGATTCTTCTTTGTTGAAACGTTTCGGGACCATTTTTTTTTTAATCCCAAAATGGCGGACATTAGGCTCCTTATGAATCCAAGCCTTCACCAGCTGTCGGAGTTACCCCTCCGATTGACGCAGCCGAAAGGGGTCACATTCAGCGGTGGTGACTCCCGGCTCATGTTTGGGTGTTTATTCTCTTTCCTTGAAGTGTTGTCTCTCTGTACCTATTTATGATAACCGCCCGCTCACTGTGTACAGAAACAATTGCACTGTTACTAGAAGCGCTGAATCACTGTCACTCCTTCAGCCTGTAGCTCTTTTTTTTTCCTCATGGTTTTCTGTTTACTATTTCTCTTCATTGCTTTTTTTTAAAGCTTTACAAGAAAAGGAGTCACGGCCACCTGCCGGCGGGTTAACCCTTGGGCGGCGTGGGCTGTGAGGCTGGTGGTCGAGAGCAAGGGAGGGCTGTCAAATGTTACAGAAACTCATGACTGAAAAGAGGAAATGGAAGATGCATAACTTCCTCTGTTGACACAGAATGAGTGGGGGCAAGACTCAGCTCCAGCAGCAGTCTGGACTGTGTGTAGTCACCCTTGTGCCATTTGCTTCAATGTGAAGAAACAACCGACAGATATGGTGAAAACGAGAAGAAGAAAAAGAAAGACCTGCTAGAAAACGTTTTCAAATTAAAATCCTGATTTGTGTCATTCCCACAGCGTCTTCCTTGTGAGGGCGTTCATACATCAAACCCCTGATGAGCCACCATGACCTTCATGCAGACGGTGACACATCAGTCGAGCTGCCGAGGTGTAATTTCACATTATTTGTGCATCAATACAATTCAGAGGAAGACCCGGGAGATTTTCTTGGAATAACTGATGTGGCAGGAGATGAAATAAGACAACACAAACGGTGAGACGACTTCGACTATTGGGGCGAAAACCAACAAAAGAAGCGATTTCTTTCATCTCCCATTCCTCCTCCCCAGTTCAACCTCCTTTCTCCCACCTTCCTCCCACTCACTCAGCCTGTGTGAAACTGAAAGACCCATGTCTGAAAAGGGGGAATTTATATGGGCTTACATGGCCTAATTAAGAGCATTTCCTGGAATCATGTGCACGTATGTTTGCATGTGTGCATCTGCGTGCACGCGTACGCTTCTCCCCCTGACAGACCACTCAGTGTCACTTCCCTTTAGCCACCGCTTACGGACACATGGTTGTCACCAGTGCTGCAGAGCCATGGTCTTGTGATTTGTCACACAAGTCTGACCACCACAGACACCAAAACACAAAAAGTTGCTCAATCCTCAAGTTTAAACAGAATTCTGCTCAACAACAACAAAAAAAAAATCTTGGGTTTGATTTGGTGAACAAGATGAAGAAATGAAATTCCACAGAGTTGCACGCTCTTCTTTCAGCGTTTAGCAACTTTGTTTCAACTTAGTCAATTACAGTTGGGCAACATAATCTATGAAACAGCCCTGATAGATTAGACCCAGATTAGCTGACCCAACCCAAATGTGTCAAACAAACAACAGAAGTATGAATGGAGGAGAATCTTTAACATTTTAAACATTTAACTAGCTAATTTTTTTATTCTGTGCATGCAAACACACACTTTAATGTTGCGAGTTAATTACACATGAAAGTAAAGTTTATTTTTCCATGTTCTAACCGAACACAGGATGGTACGCAAGTACATATTTATGCAATTTCAATTAAAAGTGTCGCACAAAATACACAAAAATTTGA
This sequence comes from Hypsolebias antenori, assembly GCA_031762315.1. Classification (NCBI taxonomy): domain Eukaryota; kingdom Metazoa; phylum Chordata; class Actinopteri; order Cyprinodontiformes; family Rivulidae; genus Hypsolebias; species Hypsolebias antenori. The sequence continues at coordinate 15,694,412 of JARVGS010001283.1, forward strand.
CTTGATTCAACTGCAAGGATCCACATACTGATTCAGTTTTTGCATTTATTACAGTAATTTATTATATTTTCACAGAAACATGCGATTTGCATGTAGAAACTACAGATACTCCTAATCTCTCCATGTTTACAGCGTCAGTGTTTGAGATATTCTTTGTCCTTGTTGTCTCCCGTCACGGAGCAAAAGGGAGAATAGAAAATGCCCTTTGTCCGTCCGTGAATGTTGCAAGTGCATTAAAATACAACAAGATGAGGCACAGACTTCCATTTTGGTGTGTGGATGCATCTAGGCCTTTCAAAAATTTGGTTGCTATGTCAAAATCCAAGATGGCTACCACCATATTTGTAAAGTGGCCACCCCTATCATTTGAGGAAAATATGGTTTCTTGGTTTTATATTAAAATAAATATAAAAATATAGTTTTCACAAATGATTGGGGTGGCCAAAGATTAATGAATGGTGGCCAAGGGCACCATTAACCACCCCCTGGCTATGCCATTGCATTTGGTAGTGGATAAATTTGGTACCTCCGCTCGATTGTATTTACCACTCAGCGCTGCCTCAGAAAATAAAAAAAAAAACAACTGTTATTCTACAATGTAACTACCACCCACTTAAATATCTTGCACCAAAAACATTAAAGACAGTCTACAAACATCGACTATTCAAATCGTTTAGCGACAGGAGACATCAGTGTACCACTTGTTTCTTTAGCAGCAAGGTTCAGTCTTTGTGGCATGTTTGTTGTTTTCAGGTTATTTTCATCAAATAGGATGCCTTGATTAGCGCAATAACTTCTATGGATTGTATTATGTGATAAAAACACAATTTAGAAAATAATTTGTGTTTGTATAATATTTTTTATAGAATAGTGTGACTAAAAGTAGATATTTCAAGTTAGAAATATTGAAGCAGATTTGAATATAAATTTAATATAGAGAATTTAATTTCATTAAGTGGATCCTTGATAGATGACTTGAGCCTACTGCAGCTACATCACTGTATATAGTTTATCTGCTCCTCACAAGCTCTTTATTTTTCATTATTTAACAAAAAATGAATACTGTCAGTTTATTTTCTGGCATCATTTCCGAGCCATCTTAAAAGGCCAGTAGGAGTTACAGAACGACTGCAGCCAACTAACCACAGAGGAGTTAACTTCCAGCTTGCCTATAAAATATTCAGCCGCTTGACCACTTTATTCAGCTCATATTTTGCTCCAAGGACGGGGACGTCTTCGAGAGGCTCCTCCCCCCGTGTGAGGACAACGTTTGTCAAAGTTTGGCCCCCACAAACTGTTTGTGGTGTAAACGGAGTGAAAGGAGCACAGAACGTGTCGGTGACGGGCCCGAAGGGATATCAGGGACGTTATAGTCGAGCTCTGACTAACCAGTCTGAATCAGATAGAGGACCGGAAATGTCCCGAAAATTGTTTTTAGACAGTTTCTAGTCTTACGAGGATTGACTAAAGTAGTATTTTGTGGTAATGCACAGGTGCCAACTGGTTTGGATGGAAACTAAAAGAGGTTTAAATGTTATTTAAAATAAAAAGTTACAAACTGATATTTTTATTTATTTAATTTTTATTAAACCAGTTAAATCCCACTGAGACCACAGTCCTTTTTAAAGGAGGCCTGGACCTGAAGGCAGCCTAAACATGTATGTTTTTTGGACTGTGGGAGGAAACTGGAGGAAACCCACGCAACACGAGAACGTGCACACTTCATACAGAAAGGCCCAACCATTGGACCTTCTTACTGTGAGGCAACAGTAGTAACCACCAACCCATTGTGCTGCCATACATTTAAAACATATTGTATACGCTAATTACTTTTGTGTGTGAGTTTAAACCTCCATCTAAAGTTTTCTTTAAACATTGATACTTTTGTGAATTAACATTTTCAAAATCTGTACAGTAATCTCCATTTGACTAAATAAAGTCTGTTTATTTTGCATTCTATCTATTTTGCATTAGGCTTACCATTTTAAAAAGAATAGGTCAGGTCTTTTCAAGTGAAGTTCTGCAGAACGGTTATAAACAATATCTTACCTGTTGCAGATAGCGCATTGAACAATTTTAGTTTGAACCAAAAGTTTTATTTTGGTTAGATTGACAGCTAATCTGAGTGGGGTCATGATAAAAGAGCCATCTTAAACACAAACTCCATTCTCAAAAATTTCATGGCAGTTCATGCAAACACTAAAGTACTTTATAAACCTTTACATTGCAATCAATTTTGCATCATATGATTATTTTTTAAAGAAACATTTATTTATATCCTGCAGGTTGTTAAAAAAAAAACTTCTGACAATGTTTTTGCTTGAAAATAACCACAAAATTCTTTGTTAAAAAATATGATTTTCAAAATGTCGTGAAAGTTACATAGTTTTTGTGCGAACAGTTCTGATGCTTTTTTGGACAAATCTTGTCTTGGCCTCGCTCATATTAAATGCTAGCTTGTCAATCCAGTCAGAACTAAACTGTATTTCTCCAAACTAAGAGCTACCTGCAACAGGTAAGATATTAACTGTTCATAATCTTTCCAAGGAACCCCACTTCAAAAGATGTGAAAATCTTTTCAGTAAAAGTCAACATGCCTTTGGGCCAAAGTCTAACCTCGGTGGATTTATTGTTTCCCACAGAACACTCGTAACCCACCTGAAGAGGTCTGTTTGTAGTCCAGGTAGTCCTTTTCTTCCCTTCTATATACATCACCATGTAAGTTATTCATCTTTGAGCCTAGTTTGGCTTAAGCAAAAGAAATAATAAACATCTTCCTTGCATTTCCTTATTCATGACCAATCAGCTGACAAGTCCAAGTAGTCTGGGTTGTAGTTGAGGTTAGCCCTAAAAGAGACCAGGTCTAAAATGAGAGGAGACCAGACCAGAAGAGACCAGTTCCTTACATCTGTTAAAAAACAGAAACTCTGGCTGTTTCAATCTGACCAAAATTATATAGAGGGGAAAAAAACTTTGTGAATTATCATATAGTTGATTGACAGTTTATTTTGCTCGTCTGTTAAAAATAAATAAATAAATAAAATAAACGCCAATAAAGACGCACCACCATGAATAAAACCTTGGCCCTCAATTCACAAATGTTTTAGCTTTAGCCTCAGAAAACAGTAACAGAGCTCTGACACTTAAATCCACTGGTTAAAATACACAAAGTAAGCAAATGATAGGACGAAATAAGAAAACAAACCGTCTCCACGACCATTACGTGCTGACCGTAACTGATGTCTTTATCTCCTGTAACAAGTGTACCCTAATAATGTAGATAATGTGGTATGTTTTTCAATTAATATTTAGTTTTGGAGATCTTTTCAAAACCCTCAATGGGGTACTGGCTCCTTCTGGTTTAAAGCCTTTGTCCCAATACACATCAACAAGTTTTAATATTTCGCGAAGGCAAAATTCTTACAAGAAAACGCCAAAACAGACAACCCAACTAGTGTTCAGATTTGAGGTGTAATGTGTAAGTCTAGTAAAATTATTTAAGATTCTCACCTCCAGTCCATAAACCCAAGAGACGATGGGTGACTTGTGTCTGTCTCCTCTTTGCTCCTTTAGTCAGAGGTCATAAAGCTGATGGAAGAGGAAGCACATTGAGTTTACAAGATTTTACATCTATCAGCCCCCACAAACAAGCTGACCAACCAATATTCTGAAAGTCCTTACTAACTTAAACACTCGTTTCATATTCGTTTAGTAAAATATGTAAAAGGTTTGCGAAAGATGTACGTGGATAATATCACACACCCACTCGTATGACACATCACTTTTATCAAAGGGTTCTTGTAAAACACGGACAGAAACCAACTGCTTCCTATTTTGAGGTCTTTAGAACAGACGTGCTAGAATAATAGAGTTTAGGAAAGCCCACACACAAACATAGGTGCACATTTCTCTGAGATCAACATTATTCTTTTTTTTTTTAATTATTATTAAACTCCACGTTGAGGTGCTGGCTCCAAAACACTGAAAAGCTGCAAGTGAATGAATGTCCTGATGAATGCTCAATAATCCAGGTAGATAAATCTAACAAGGTTGAGTCACGTCCTCTGGACGGATTCTTCTTTGTTGAAACTAGGCCTGTCACGATTAATTTTCTAAGAAATTATTGTAATAAATGATAATATTGTTTGAAATTTTACAATAATTAGTAATTATTGTAAAATTTAAGACGAAATGTTGATTTATGTTGCATGTAGTACCTTTTTTGACCACCGGGCTATTTGAACAGAAGGATGGATAGTGAAGGAGCGAGCAGCGTGTGTCTCTAAGAAAAATGGGAGGGAGGCCCCTTGACGTGACATGGACCATCTCTCCTTCCTTTCTTCGGTTCTCAAAATGGACGCTCGGTGTGGTTTGAGCTCTTTAGCATAGCATTTTTCACACAAAGCTTTTAATAAAAATAAATGAATAAAAAAAATCAGTAAACAAGTTCTCTGCTTCTTTTTGCAGAGAAAAACAACTTTTTACACAAAGGCACAGGTTTCAACCATGAATTTTGGTGCTTCGACAAGACAGAGGTTTTTTTCCCCGAGGTCAGCCTGTTAGCTTAGCACATAGCTTAGCTTCTCAGCTTAGCTGCTTTTAGAGAAGAAAAGGAGAAACAATAAAGCCAATAAATTTAGTTTAGTTTAATTTTATTGAACATAGTTTAATAAAAGAATAAACAAGAAGTTACATAAAAGAAAATAAATTTAAAACAAAAGCAAGCAGAAACAACAGTAGTAACGTATATTTATTTACACGTTCAAAGGAGTGAAGTGAGAGAAATGACAACGAAGTCGATAATTTTCATTTATCGTGCGATTAATTGATTTATGGTTTATCGCAACAGGCCTAGTTGAAACGTTTCGTCTTTTATCCAAAAAGATTTCTTCAGCCATACAATTAGACTGAAGAAATCTTTTGGATAAAAGACGAAACATTTCAACAAAGAAGAATCCGTCCAGGGGACCTGACTCAACCTTGTTAGCTGTAAGTGAATGAGTTCTGGTGTGTGTTGCATAATCTTTGTAAACTCATGGCAATGATGGTGGTTAGAAGAGAGGTCCCCAAAGTTTTTAGTTCTCAACCCACAAACTGAGACAAAGGCTTCAGACCCCATTTATTGCTGGTTTACATAAAGAAATATAAAACGACTAATAACCCAATTAAACATAATGTTGACAACATAAAACTTTACTCATTCTCAGTATTTATGTCTACTGTACTTTTACCTCCATTTGGTGAAAATCGGCCATGAGCGGTCATTTTTAAATGTAAATTGATATCTAAAGTAGAGCCCGACCGATATGGAAATATTGACTATCGCTGATACAAATACTGGGAGGGGAAGGCTAGTGCCGATAACTGGTATACTGGCTGGAATTTTATTATTTGTCCGCCCCCAAGAATCTAAGTAAACAGCTACATTTAAACCTGTTTTAACACTTTAAGTCTTTAAACAGTCTTCCTGATCATTTACATTTTCTATCCTATAGTCACCATAAAGTTATCAAGTGTGTTACAAAAGTATAAATTAAACAAAGAAATGCCTGTTCCCAGTATTTTAGTGGTGACACTTAGAAGTGTTTATATTGGTACGTAATGGGCAAGTTATCGCAGATACCGATATGTTCTCAAATGCCTATATCGGCCTAAAATATCAGCCCTGCCAATATATCAATCGGGCTCTAATCTAAAGATTAGCTAGGGACCCTCACTTTTCTATGAGTGTCAATCCCAGTTTGAGAGAGACAGCACTGGATATGTCCTGTGACATGAGGATGGGGCTGATAAGGCTAAATAAAACACTTAAAATACCTTAAATCCCTCACCCAGTGCTTTTTATGTCAGGGTTTTAAACCAAGACCATCATAATTTGTTAACCCTCTGAGCACATGCTGGGGATGAGGCACAGCCATTACCAATCAAAGGTTTAGTTGTTGACTGTTTTAAAGCCATTTCTGTGTGGGCTAATGGTAATGAGCTATGGCAGCCATCTTGATTCAGGCTGACACAAGAAGATAATCAGTTGTAGCTGTATTTCCAATGAATACTTTGAGAACGCATTAAAATCTGTTTAGTGTTTTGAGTACATAATACCAAAGTTTTAAACAAATATCTCACCAAATCTGTATTTTCCAAAAGTATCTGTTCAGGTCAACCCTCGGCTACTATACCACACCAAATTTTTAGCTGAACGTCTGTGAAATTGACTGGGTTACAGCTATTTTTGTGTTGGCTAATTTTGATTATAGCTCCAATGTTCATCTTGAATCCAAAAAGTTCATTTGTCGAAGCATGGCCAATACAGGTAGTCCTCGACTTACGGCGCCCTCGACTTACAGCAACTCGGACTTACGAACGGGTGTGCGGCGCAGCGTTAGCATACATTTACATGTATTTCCTCGACTTATGGCAAAAAATCCGGACTTACGAACGGGTGCGGCGCCACGTGTAATGAGTTCTGACTTACGTCAAACTCGGGTTACGAACGGTTCATAGGTACGGAACTCGTTCGTAAGTCAAGGACTACCTGTAATGACTTGCTGAGAGTGTAATTAAAATCCATCTAGAGAGATATTTTGCTAACAGACGGTTGGTTCTATTGTTTATTCCACCTTTTTGCCAAATATCTTTTGAGGTTAGCGCTTGGGAGTGCGTGTTTGGGGACGATGACCACACTATGAGCTCAAGCCCACTTGATAAGCCATGGTGGCCATCTTGAATCCACCCTGTTTGAGAGGGGGCCCTGTAAACATCCAGCCACAGTCACATGACGATGGTGGCTGGTGAGAACAAATTAAACAACAAACTTGAGTTTACTCGCAACTAAAAACAGATAATTTCTCCAGACTAACACCCGGCAAGGTGAGCAAATGACAAAAACCCTCGCTGCCGTCTGCGCAGACGCCTAAAGATTTAACTAAACAAGTTGTGACCAAGATGGGAAACCAAACCCAAACGAGTTGAGCTAGTCAGGCCGGTCCTGTCAGAGGGGCGAGTCAGCAACACATCTAGTACCTTTATAATGACACACACACATGCACACACATACACAAGCCCACTGGTTTGACAGTCCCCACCCATGATGCAGACAAGCCTACCATTACATCCCATTGTAGCACATGGATTAAAACAAAACACTGGGTGCGCCATGGGCAGGATGAAGATGATAATGATGATTAACAGACCACTGGCTGAAGGCAGAATCATTTTAGAGGCTAAAAAATCCAGTGGATCCTGACCCGACTGCCCCCGCACGCGCATGCGCAGGCAGGTGACGCGCGTGAGAGAAAAAGAGAGAGGGAGAGAGCAGGTTGGGTTTTGGATGTCAGCCGGTGTTCTCGGCTATAATTAGCAGCAGTGTCTTCAAACGTGGACCCGGCGACCCCGCTCACCTGACGCTCACACAAGCACCGCCCGCGCGCCACCTTAAGTCAAACACCCCCCCACCCCCGGTGGTTTCATTTTAGGGTACTACAGGTAAAATGCGCAGAACAGGTACATGACGAGAGTGAGAATATAAACGTGACGTGGTGCCCAACAGGGAGGGGGGGGTAGAATATCGCGACAAAACGCACATGTTTACATTAAGTTGTTGTTTTTTTTCATCTTTTAGTTCCGTTTAGAGAAGAAGCAGCGAGTTACCTGAGTGTGTCACCTGTCCCCGACTCGCCGCCTCCCACCTGACCAGCCTCCACACTTCCTGGATTATCCGTCCCACCCTGACGACGTCTTAACTGTCTCCCCTCGGCGCTTGGCTCCTTCTCCAGGGGAGGTGGGGGGGGTCGGCCTCTCTTCAGAGGGAGGGAGGGGGTTCAATTGGACAAGTGTTGGTCCTCGGGTTGTCTGCGTCGCTCTGACCCCCCCGCGCACCTTCAGCCTCCTGCTCGCCCACTGCTGCGACTCCCAGCTCCTCCTTTCTGAGAACCAGGAAGCGGCTTGTCCTACTTAACGCCCGCGCGGATTGGCTCTGGCGGGGCCGCCGGAGAGAGGAGACCGCCGAGGGGGTGGGCAGGGCGCGGGGGGGGGAGGAGGGAGGACGCGAGGATGGACGGGGTCCGACTGTGGTCCGATAGGCTGGCAGCGGTGCCAGTCCGCAGCGGGAGGGGAGGAGGAGAGAGGTGGGGGAGGTTGTGGCCCTCCTCCTCCTCCTCCTCCTCCTCCTGTGGGGCATCAGTGCGCAGAGGTGGGCAGGCGCGTAAAAGCGGATTATACCTGTCAGGTGCAGCACCACCCCCCTCTCCTCCAGCACCTCCTCATGGCTCAGCGGGGTCCCACCTGGAGGTAACCCAACATGGAGATGTGGCAGATCTCTGAGCGGGGGGTTGGGGGGTTGAAACGGAAACAAAGTGTGATAAATGAAACTCACAAAGAGGATGCGTCGCATCCAGAGAGGCATGAAGGGACTTTTCAACAGAAGCTTTTTATGAATCACTTGAGAAAGACGCAGGTTGTCTGCCGTGCAGCAGCAGCTGCAGCAGCAGCAGCAGCAGCAGCAGCAGCAGCCTAGGCTCTTTTCATTTCTCTGCCTTAAACAAGTTGACTTTTGAAGAATTCACAGATCTTTGATTTTGAAGTGGTTATGGGAATCACCTGCTTCTCAAAGCTTCATCCTGTCTCAGCTCCTGCTGTGTGTGTGTGTGTGTGTGCGTGTGTGCTTGTTTATGATACTTTGTGAGGCCCGTTCTCCAACACTGCATTGTGAGGACCAACTGCTCTCTGTGTGGACCAAAGCCTGGTCCATAAGGTTTAAGTGTGGTTGGGTTAGGGTCAGGGTTAGGCTATAGAAATGAATGAAAAATGAATGGAAGTCAATGCAAAGTCCCCCGTAAAGATAGAAAGACAAACGTGTGCATGCGTGTGTGGTGGGTTTTGCAGTGAGGGAGCAGGAAGTCTATATATAATTTGTGGTGAGCTCAAACAGCCCACCTATCGCCACCACCCCCAAACCCTAAATCTCTGCTTGTTCTGTGGTTGTGCTACCAGAATAAGAACTTATAGTCTACACGCGCAGCAAATGCGTCATACGTGCACCTTTTATTTTTCCAGTTTATGTGTTAGGGTTCCCAACTTCAGGGTCGGGGCTCCAAACAAGGTCGTGAAAGATCGTCGGAAGGGTCCCAATAGGATTAAGACAGCTGATGCTGCTACAGAAATACAGTAATAATTTTAAATTTATGTTTCATTTGTTTTAATTAGTAAAGAAATGTTTAATTGGATACAAATAATAACATTTTTAACCTTTTTCCTTGTATGTAAAGTTTTAATTAACACATTATGTGATCTTTGTGTGTTTTTTTTATATTTTTTTCGTAGACTGAAAAAGCAAGTCAAGTCAAATGTATTTATAAAGCTCATTTTAAAACAGCAGCTTTTATCAAAGTGCTTAACAATAAAAATAAATGGCAGTAATTTAATGAAAAATAATGCCAAAAAGTAATTAAAAGCATCAAAACATAAACATACATATCAATGTTCATGCTCAATAATCCAGGTCCAACAAAGTTCAGTCAGGTCATCTGGACAGTTTATTTTTTATGAGTCGTTTCATCCTTCATCCAACCTTGATGTTTTGAACCACTTTTGCTATGGCTGCCTCAGAGGAGTCGACGGGGGAGAGGGCAGGCTCCAGAAATCATCTTATCACCAGCAAACTGGTTGGTCCAATATGGGAGTTGGTGCTTGTGAGACTCAGTTTGTTGTGGCTCCTCAGACTGATGAAGCCCTTTGGATGAAGGACGAAATGTCTCACCAATAAAAGAGAAACCGTCCAGATGACCTGACTGAACTTTGTTGGATAAAAACAGAGAACAATAAAATACTAAATTAAATCGCACTGTGTTAAAAGCCAGAGAAAACAAGTGTTTTTAAAATAAATGTAAAAACAGGAAGTGGCGTGTCTAATGTTGGCACTTTATCGGCAACAAGAATGACATTTTCATCTAAGTCAATTGAAACACATTCAACCTTTATTTATACAGGTTAATCTCATTGAGCCCCGAGGACTCATTTACAAGAGAGACCTGACATTGGATTATTTTATTTGATGCTATGAAATTTTACTTGTTTCCAATGATCAAAAATGGGATTATAATATGCTAATTCAGATTTAAAATCTTTATAAAGCTAAACTAATAAAATATATACAAATGAAACTAGGCTAGCAACACACTGGAAGGTTCTGGGATTCTGTAACACCATAAGTTTAGTAATGAAAAAGTATCTGATTGGTTTTAATCTAACCTTTCATTCAGAACAGAGATTAGATTCACTAAAAATGGTTTTCCTTCTCACTTCAGCATCACAGACCACTCACGGTGTCAGTCTGTGTGGGGTTTTCAAAAGATGTTTCAATGCTTATAAATAATTTTAGGTAGTTTAAATGAACTCTTGCCTAATTAAAGGTATTAACAGAGATACAAATCCAACACTGGTTTAATGTCTTGCTCTGATACTGATAAAAAGTTTAAATGTTTAGCGTACGGGTCTAGTTCATCCAATACGTTTGCACTCATGGGGAAATTTGTACACTTTGATCTGCAAAGTCTTTTAAAATCTCTCAGGTTAGACAGTGTGGAGAAGTTACCATCAGTCTGTGGTTGAACCTGCAGCAGCAGATGCAACCTGAGAGACGAGCAGACTGAAGAATCCTGCTGTCTGTCTGTGGACTGACTGTATTTCTCACCACACTGGGGGGAAACACATTTAGCTTCTTCCTGGTGGTCTATTTAGTTCCCAGAGAGTAAAGCCTTCTTTCTGTGTGTGTGTGTCTATTTCAGAGCCATGAGCGACAGGCAGCAATTACATGTCCTGTTTATCCCCCCACCTCTATTCATGGCAGGTAATCCAGGCTGGTCCTGAAATCATTAACCTCTTACACACTGTCTTACTGACTTGCTCTCGCCTCTTCACTTTAATGATACAACTAGTATTACTCACTTCAATCTTATTCTTTTTTTTAAATATTGCATTCTAATGTTTTGTTCTGTAAGCAATAAAACTTGAATTGTCACTACAACCTCCCTCTTCCTGCTGGGTTTGTGATAATTGAGGTAACTTCGCCCTCTAGTGGCCACTGTTCATCCTGCAGTCCTGAGAGTTTGTGATCTTTAATTCTGCACCCTGAACATATACAGGTAGGTACATATTTTTTTTACATTTTTTTTATTCTGCATTGCCTAACTTCAAAGCTTCAGTGTAAATAATTTATTTTAAAATAACTGTACATTACTGGCAGCAACTATTCGGAAACTACTGTTTTATTTGATGGTAAAATTACTGTAAACCTCAACAATAGCATATAAACCATGCGGGAGTCATTAACTTTAATATGGACTGCAGAGTTGTTTTTTTTAAAAAAAAAGCCACCAATACTGTATT
>JARVGS010001283.1:15716660-15726896 GCA_031762315.1 Hypsolebias antenori
AACGTTTCTACAATTTTTTTGCTTTGTTTTGTTTTGTTTTTTTGAATGTCCAGAGGACCAGACTTAGCTTTTTTAGAATTAGTAGTTAAAAAAATCTACTGATCAAAACCTCTATAAAAGATTACAAATGTGGCTTTTCTTGGAAACTAAGAATTAAAAAAAAATATATGGGTGGTTTGAAATATTTGCCAAGTACTTTAAATGAACCATACCAGGGTGAAGAAAACTTTGCATTCTTTTTGAAATGGGCTGATTAAATGAAATGAAACAACCTGAAGCTGAAAAATAGCTGCAGATTTAGACATGAAAATAATTAGATTGGTTAGACATGTTAGATGGATGACAGCCATGCTTCACCTTCTCTTGATACTGCCGTCGTGAGGAGTCCAGTGACTGTATGAGAGCGGTGGCGTGGCCAATAAACATGGCGTAGCAGGTCGCGCCAACGATCATACTGAGCATGGTGAGCCACACATCAGTCATCCCCTCAGGAGCCTGGGCGCCGTACCCAATACACAACATGTGGCTCATGGCTTTGAATAGAGCATAGGAGTACTGCACGCCCCATGTGTCATTCTGTGAGGGGGGTGGACACAGACAGGAGCAAGATTAAAGTGGTATTTAATAAGACGCTGAGAAAAGTTCTTAGTTTAGTCAGAGGCACTCAGGCATGCAACCTCAGAAAACACGGATCATTGCAATTAAATGCAGAGCAATTCAAACGTCAAAACATACTCTGATGACCAAAGAAGCAAAGATATTGCAGCTATAAAACATAAACCACAAAAACAAACAAACAAAAAATGAGCACTATAAAAAAAAAATCGCCTCTGTATGTGCATATGTGCATGTGTCTTCAGTATTGTGTGTGAGTCTAATTATAAAGGGATGTTAATGGTCCAGGGATGAAGGGACTTTCTCTGGGGAAAAACCCAATATCCGTTTGCTTAGCAACCGTTACTCGTGGCAACCAAGGAGACATGAGTCAGCTGTTCATACAACTGCATCGATGGCTGCAAGCCCGCACGCACAAGCTTTCCACTGTTTGTATGCGTTCACACCTCTACCTGATCTCTATTGAGATTTTTAATTAGAAATTATTTTTTATGTTCTTTTCTATCAGTGAGAGTCAATCTTACTCCAGCTGGATATGCTGCTGCATAAGCCAATTAACAAAGATAAGGAGGAAGCAGTGTCACATCTGATAAACAGCTTCAGACAGTCAACACCGGCTCCTTTTATAATGCGTCCTCCGCCTTCATCTGAAATAAATATTGATTAAACAAGCTTAGATAGAGCATTTGTGTGATTTATTCAACTCAGCCTGAACGTTCTGTTTTATTTACTTCTATAAATCCAACTGCTGAAATACACTAAGAATAACTCTCTTGCAATGGGCTCCTGGGTGGAGACTCACCACCATCAGGTTCTTGGAAACCCAGCAATCAGAAGGGAAGTCCTGCAGCATGGGGACCAGAAACTGGAGGCAACCATCCCAATGGCACAACAGGAGCATCATACCGATCAAGTTTACTATCCTAACCATGGCACTGGCAAGGTCGTAGGTCATGTGGAAGATCTAAGAGGGAGGCACAAGAAAGGATTTGACCTATTTTGTTTGAGACATTTTGTCCAATCTGCATCAGCAGCATTACATGCAACATTTGCCTATACCTAACAAAAACTGTCTAAATAAACTGCCCTTTGATGCCTTACTGAAGTGGGGTTCTGTTGAAAGGATATAAACAGTTAATATCTTACCTGCTGTAGATATATAATTTCAGAGAAATGCTGCTTATCTCTGATGGTACTTTCAAGCTAATGATAATAAAATGAATTGCTGCCTTCTTATAACAGCTCCAATTAGAAAAATTCTCCTAGAGATTCATGCAAAAGGCCATTTTAAATAAATACAGTACATCACCTTTAATGTTGCAATGTCATCTTATTTACTTAGAGCTCCGTAGATCTTCGCAAGCACAAATTGCAACATCAAGCTAGCAGCTAGCTGTAGCATTTCTAGTGCTACAAGGGGAGTTTTGCCAAATGTGTAATTTTACTGCAAGAATAACTGTGTAATTTGAAATTCATGGTGATCTAATCTTTATAAATTAGCATTTGCATAAACCACTATAAACATCTTTGGGATTATAGTTGCTTTAAGACGGCAGCAGACCACTTAGGTTTTGGTCATGCTTGAATTAGTTGTTAGCTCATTAATAAACATGAGTTCTCCATACTGAGCTTGTTCAAAGAGCTGTCGACAACAGATAAGGTATTTTATTCATATTTTTTTCTCATTGAACCCTGAATCAAATGATCTGAACTATGCCTCTTCTTCACTTCTCACCTCCTCCCACTGGTGAATGTAACGGATCAGCCGGGACAGGCGGAGCAGCCGGAGCAGGCTAAGGATTTTAGTGAAGCGGACAATCCGCAGCGCCCGGGCTGTCCTGTAGACCTCCGAGTCCAGACTGTCCACCATCAGGAAGATGTAGTCCACAGGGATGGATGACACAAAGTCCACAAGGAACCAGCTCCTCAGGTAGTTCTGGTGGATTGCCCTGAGTTAGAGGAAGATGAAAGACTGGTCTCATTTGGTAGTCTAGCTGTGTGGGCGTGAGTCCAATGTTTGTCTGGCATGAAGCAGTCCCATCAATATTCAAACTGGATCTTGAATAATGCTGTGTCACATCACTTCTCCACATCCCACGTTTGTTTGAACGGACACCAAACAGACGGTAAGAAAGAACATAAATTCATGGCACGATATTTTGTACTGTGCCGACACCCTAATTGACAAAACAACTCCAGTTCAGGCTCAACACACACTGAAATGCTCATACTGACCTGGGGTCAAGCAATATCTCTGTGCTGTCTTCCTTTACGATGCCAGTTCTGAAGTTGAGAACCAGGTCAACCATGAAGAGAGTGTCGGAGACCACATTGAAGATGATCCATGAAGGAGTATTCTCGTCCCGAAAGAACGTGATCCCCACTGGCAGGACGATTAAGTTGCCCATCATCAGCACCAACATCAACAGGTCCCAGTAGAATCTAGACAAACACAAACAGATTTTTTTCCCCCAATTTTTTACTATTTTTCAGTTCGTACTACCTAAAATAAATGGATAAATCACTTTTTTTTTAATTAGCTTTTTTATTTTTATTTTTATTTTACGTGATAACACTTTATTAAGGATGTCTGGTATGAAACAAGCTCGGCTATTTTTCAATCCGGAGACATTTCTTGTTGTTTTCAGTGGCTTGAACGAGGAAATATTTTTCCATTTGAAAAGTAACAAAAGGGTCCAACTCTAACGACAAAAAAAACTATCCATTCATTCATTTTTGAAATGCAAATATGAATTATACATAGTGGTAGTTTACAAGTACAGTATTTGAGAAAATAAAACAAGTAAAAACTGCTACTTTTAGGATGACAAGTATCGTATTTTCTGCCATACAAGTTGCACCGCCGTATAAGTCGCATCAGTCCAAATATGTCTAATAAAGAGGGGGGAAAAAAAACATAAACAAGTCGCTTTGTCGTATAAGTTGCATCTACAGTATTACCGGTATGCGTCACTGCTGACAACTCAGAAATGTGGGCCGGTGTTGTGCCAAAAATAGATTGGCGGCCAAATGACTGCCGCGGGGGTGTGCACAGGAGGTCGTTAACAAGAATTTAACAAGCTTTACACTTAAAAACAATTATTTGTTTGCTTGAAATGATAGTAAAGTTGTGCCTCAATCTAACTTTTTCTTAATAAATGCACTTTAACGCTCAAATCAGCTGCATTTCAAAAGCTGATTCACAGAAGCAGGAGTGTGCAGAGGGACGACTCACTGCATTTCTTCGAAACTTAACAAGATAACCACCTAAAAACATTTGTTCACTTGACATTATAGTATAGGTGTGTCTCAGTTTAATGTTTCCTTATTAAATGCACTTTAATAGTCAAATCAGCATTTCAAAAATATTTGCTACCTCAGTGCTCCGGGAGCGTGCAGAGGGAGGAAATTAGGAAGGAGGAACGCTGCGCATTTCTTCAAAATTTAACAAGATAAGCACCTAAAACAATTATTTGTTTGCTCGACATTATAGCAAAGATGTGTCTCAGTTGAACTTTTACTTAATAAATGCACCTCACTTGCGGCATTTCGCCGGGGTGGCGCAGCAAAACGAAGCTGATCTGACGGTTGCTCCAGGCATGATCCCGGAGCTGGATGAAGGTGGTAGACTTTAGCAAGCCGATTATGTCATTAATAGCCACTTTTACCTATTACATGACACAAAGTCATGCCGTACTACTCGAGTGCCATCGAGCAGCTGAAAATGGTAGTGTTCAGTGTTTTCAGTCAGAATGAATGAAAACGGTCACATCTTAGCCAATAATTGATTTATTAATGTAGGGGAGGGGAAACAAATAAGTCCCTTTGGCGTATAAGTCGCAGGGTATGCAAATTATGCAAAAAGGTGAGACTTACAGGCCGGAAAATTTGATATTTGTGTTGAGGAGCTTGCATTGGCCTTCACTGCACTCCCAAACAGATCTGCTGTATTAAGAAAGCGTACACTGTTTCCTAATTACTGTATTTTTTTGTCCTACTTGTTGCAACTTACTGTCTGTGGGAGCTGTACAAAAAAGTATTTACAAATTTCACATTATCTGGCAGCCTCTATCTTCAAACGTCATGAACAAACATTAACACGTTTTATTCAAATTTTATTTAAGTGTCACTTTGTGGGAATAATCTACATCAAAGCACAATCACAGCAGTGCTTAGTATGCTTAGATTTGACGCTATTTTAGTACTTTTTTTGACATGCATAAAGTAAAATCCTGCTGAAAACCAGTGTGCATAGGACACCTATTATGTTTAGATGTTTGGTTTTGTATTATACCTGCTTCGCAAACATGGAGCAAACTGAAACACTGACATTATTAATAAGATTTGTGTTTTTGAGCTACCACAGAACATCACTACACCTGCAGTTAGAACATTATGTTTATTGCTCTCTGATGAAAGGAGGTGATAGTGTAATTTCCTTTGTGTGTGCCTGTGCTTGTCTGTAATGTTACATAATATTTTATGAGTATAATTATTAAAACTCAAAAACCAATCAGTATACCAACCACTAATGAGTTTTTGAAGAAAGATCTGAATTAAGATGGCCGCTGTTGGAGTCATTCATACTTCAAGCATTAATAAATCAAGCAAGAACTTGCATGCGAGTACAAAATTGTGCATAATCTTAATTTCAAGTTTTAACCAAAAAAGCATAAACATTTTCTTTTTAATAAGATGACCTCAGTTTTAAACTCTTGCATGAAAAGCAGCAGGTAAGGCATATTCCTTTAAGGAGCGCCAGACCTTTTTATTATTTGTTCGAACATAAATTTTAGCAGCAATGTATCTCGAAAATCTAAGCTATAAAACACTGGTCTGGCTCTCAAAAGACAAAACAGAAAGTAAATTCCTCATCAAAAGAAGTCTGACTGATATATGAACTAGGGATGCACATTGGCTTTTTGGCCGATATGTGATATTTAACTATTGATAATATCAACCGATACCATGCCGATATTATTGTGCATAATATGAACTATGTGATTTTATTCTTGAGACGTCTGTTTTGTTTCTAAATGTGAAAATGTGGATGATCCAGAATAATTTATAAACTAAATCTGGTTGTGATACATAGGAATGGCTCCCTCAAGATGAAGATGTTAACGCATACATGTATAATTTATTCTCATACCAATGATCAGATCTTAAATAAGAAGGACGAGCAGAAGGAGGGAAACTACTTTGTATCAGTAACCTTGAGAGTTCTCGTCAGTCTGCTTCTGGATGGAGAACATCACTCTCGGGTGCATTGTGGCTTTCTCAAATGAACACAGGAAGTAATCCGCATCATTCAGATGTCGAAAGTGATTAAAGTATGACAGAGGAGCCAACGCAATCATCTGGAGACGATTCTTGTCATTTTCCCCTCTCCCTTTTCTTCTAATTCCTCAATCCATCACCTTGACTTTCTCATGCTCACACACAGCATGGCTTTCGCTGCGAAGCTCCCCTTGCGCTCTGTGGTCGATTGCTATTGAGCGCTAATTCAGTAACATAACATCATGGTGCGATGCCACTACCAGACTGATGAAGATTAAGCATTCATGAGTCATCAGCGTAACACACACACACACACACACACACACAGACACACACACACACACACACACACACAATCTCCATTCAGACTTTGTCACTTATACTGACAGATGCAGCACTTCATAATCACCGGCAGTAAATACAGGGATTCTTTACAGCGACACACAAACAGCGCCGCTCGTAACAGAGATGTGATTTAATCCATGACCTGAGAAAACAAATCTGTAAATTACATCCAACACTGTCTGTCAGTGCTATTCATACATATAGGCTCCTATGGTAAACTATATATTTTAGAGGATTAACTCTTGTGTTGACCCAGCAAGCAGTCTATTTATGTCAATTTGAGCCTTTAAAAAAAAAGGAAAGCATTAAACCAGTACATCAAGAACAGAAAGGACAAATTAAAGCAAAATGTCAAAACAAAACAAACACTTGGCAAATACATGCACCTTGTTAAAACTAACTTGTGCTACATTTTAGATTTTTAGATTTCTTTTGAATTACCTCAATTCTGACTGGATTGAAGATGAGCTCATGGCTGGTCTGAGCAGGGCAAACAACTCCTGTCTCACACTATTCACAACAGTTAATGTGTCTATTTTATAAAAAGAATGCTAACATTTACACATTATGTGTACAGTATATATATATATATATATATATATATATATATATACATATACAGGCAGTCCCCGAGTTACAAACGAGATCCGTTCCTACGGCGCGTTCGTAACTCGATTTGCCGTAAGTTGGAGCTCAACCCACGTGGCGGCCGTAAACGTTGTTTTAAACACGTTTTTTTCAATGTAAAACAACAACAGCGTACTTAGAACTTCTTCTTTCGGCTTTCCCTCTTCAGGGATCGCCACAGCGAGTCATCCTCCTCCACCTCACTCCGTCCTCTGCATCCTCTGTCCTCACTCCAACTACCTTCACAATAATAATAATAAACTATAACTAATAATAAACTAATAATATTTTTACAAGACAGATAATCTGTGAAAAGCTTGAGCTCCAAGACTTGAGGTCTTGGGCTTGACTTGGTCTCGTCCTCTCTCTGTCTTGGTCTCGACTCGGTCTCGGACC
This sequence comes from Hypsolebias antenori, assembly GCA_031762315.1. Taxonomy (NCBI): domain Eukaryota; kingdom Metazoa; phylum Chordata; class Actinopteri; order Cyprinodontiformes; family Rivulidae; genus Hypsolebias; species Hypsolebias antenori. The sequence goes on from JARVGS010001283.1 coordinate 15,723,924, forward strand.
CCAAAAGTCTTGGTCTTGACTTGGTCTCAGGTTAGGTGGTCTTGACTACAACACTGGCTGTCACAAATCGACTTTGAGCTTGACCCTAATGGGACTAGCCATTAGCTCATCAGTCCAATTATTTATACTCCAGTTGTCCAAACTGAGGTCATTCAGAAATACAGTACAGCAAATAATAACTGTCCAAAACCCCTAAATGTATATTTCATTTAAGTTGAAATGACAGCCTGAAGCTGCAACAAATTATCTCATAATTTCTTCAAAAGCTTTTTCTCTTTATCACTTTTACACGACTCATCTCCCCACTCCTTTAACCCCTTTGGTAATGAAGTCACGTCTAGCTGTCACAAAATCATTTATAACGTATCGGGCTACGTTCCTAACATCTCTATCATTTCAACGCTAATGCTTCCACACGTCTTTGACAGTCTTGGCAGCGCCTCCACATGTCAATACAACAAGGCATAAGGGAGAGACAAGGATGAGTGTGATCAAAGATTAGGTGCAAACATCAGCCAGGAGGAATGGGCCCTTATTAGGAGCAAGTCCCTTCAACGGAGTGAAAATTTTTATTCAGGAAATTTAACACATTTTACCCGACCCATCCACATTCTGTCTGAGAAGACTCTGCGCACAAAGAGATATCCACCTGCAGCTGTTCCAAAGCCCTGACTGAGGTTATCGCTGCCACTATGACCCAGTGCTGGCCTTGCTACAGTGTCCACTGTACGTTTGCCTATAGCTATGACAGCATTTGTCTCTCTCCTCTGCTCACAGTTGACCTGGGGAAGTGCACACTTTAAAGAAACTGCTGCCACAAAATATCAGGACCAAACATGGTGGTTATCTCAAGAGCCTCTGGACAAATTCATTCTCTCAAAGCTCTTTGTTTTTTAAGAAAACCACAATGTGGAGGCAAGCGAGAGGAAAACAGAGCAGGCTGAGTGAGTGGGAGGGTTTTTGCTGGTGTCCGTCTGCACAGCCTGCAACGTAGTGGGCAGCAGAAGTGTCTGGAGGTGAAGGGCTGTTGAATCAGCCACTGAGTGAGCAGAAGTTGTTTTTGGATGGCAGGTAATCACAAGAACCACCATGGTGGACTTTAACCGTAACCCAAAAAAACAAGAATGATTCCAAGAAAAGTCAGAAGAGTCAGAAGTTTATTTATTGTCGTTCCGCCACATGTGGTACATGTGGTGGAAAGAAATGATGTACACAGGGTCCCAGTTACATCCAACAATAAAATGTAAAAGCAAAAACAGCAATAACATCTAAGATATGAACTAAATAAATAAATGAATAAAAATACGCTGAGGGGAGCAGGGCGAAAAGCGTGTGTGCTGGGTGAGTGGTGTCCTTCATGATGCAGGTGGACATCTTCCTACATCTTGAGATGTAGATGTCTGCGATGGTGGAGAGGCTGACCAACAGACTTCTGTGCAGCTTTCACCACTCTCTGCAAAGCTTTTCATTCTGCAGCTGTGCAGCCTCCATGCCACCATGAGGTTGTCCCAACACCTCAGGAACACATCACTGATTATACGTCCAGATCCCATTAGTTTTGTTCTAATTGAGCCTTTTTCAAATCCAAAAGAGCAAAATTGGTTCTTTCATTTAGGCTTGCCAGAATGACTAATTCATCATGTCGATAATTCTTTCATCATATCTGCACAGACTCATTAGAGAGGAGCTGAAATGTCATGTTTCTCCCGTGTTCTCCATCATTTCAGAGTTGATCATTCTGACAGAGGTGTGAACTCATCGTCTGCAGTGGACATGACATATTTGTGAAAAACAGCAGATATGACAAATAGTACTTTCTCAAACTGTGTTCCTCCATTCATTTTCAATAAAAAGGCTGACATTCTATGTAGAGGTTATGTAAGTATTTTACTTATGCCACCATTAGAGTGATGTCCTCATATACTGGAACACAAAAGAACAAGTCTTAGTAATTTTTGTAGGAAATAATGATCAGCTATGAGAGCCCTACTATTCCCTGTTAAGTAGTACTAAGTATTCACTCCTGTAGTGTACAGAATATTTCATTCAACTTCGCGTCTTTGTTTTCAAAGAGAACAAGTTGTTTCTGCCTGTCTTCAGAGGAGCTCACACAGTTTTGAGTTAATTCAACACTATCTCTTTCTGGCTCTAATATTCTTGCTTGCTGGGTAACATAATGCATGGCAGGAGTTCAATATTTGGCGTCTGTGTACTTTTTATTTTTTATTTTCTTTAAAATGTGTCAGCTGAATAAAAGTGGAATTCAGTCAAATAAAAAAGCAGTTGTCAGATTCAAAGTAAAACTTGTGTAGAAATTCCAGTATTGTTTGTGTTCATGTCACCTTGTTGCAGCAGGAGTTCTCTTCTCCTCTTCTTCTCAGCTGTAGCTTGTTCCTTTAATGAGCTATCTTGCTGTATTTAGGGCTGCCAGACATGATCTACTCTGTGGTATTCAATGAGCGGCCAGAGCTCATAGTGCTATTTAAGATATGGCATATATATTTTTCAATATATATATATATATTTTTTAATCACTGTAATGCCACTTTGATGATAAGTGACATATGTGTTGCTTATTATCTATGCTGCTGATCTCGTGCTGCTGTATTCATCTGCTCACTACAACCTCATGTTCAGGCTGCTGTTTAATATAACATATTATTTTACATTATTAGTGTTTAGTGTTAGTGTTTATCTAAGTGTATATCTTAGACACAAATAGCATATATTTTCATACTTTATATTTTTCCTATTTTGGTTGTAACTGGGACCTTGAGTACATAATTTCATTCCACCTCACATGGTAAATGGAGCTTACTTATATAGCACTTTCCAGCCCCTATGAGGGGCCCCAAGGTGCTTTACAGTACCAGCCATCCACCCATTCACACACACATAGGCTGCCATGCAAGGCGCCAGCCAGTCCTACCGGGAGCAACTCGGGGTTAAGTGTCTTGCCCAGGGACACAACGA
>JARVGS010001283.1:15782197-15806132 GCA_031762315.1 Hypsolebias antenori
ACTCCGCTCCTGCTTCCTGGAATATCTTACAAAAAGATCTGAAGCTCTCGACCTTGTCCTCTCTAAATGGCTTTAAGCATCTGTGGAACTCTTAGCAAGAACCAATGCAGACATGTTCCTGTTTCTAGTTTACTACATTTGCCTTATAATCTAGCTGTTTTGCTTCTTCTTCTTTTTTGGCCATCTTATTTTAATTTGTAAAAAAAACAAAAACAAAAAAACAACTGTGTGCCTCTTTTATGATTGTCTATTGTTGCCGTTGTTGTCATCATTTGTTAAAATTAGGTCTCTTGTAAATGAGTCCTCAAGGTTCAGTGGGATTAACCTGTATGAAAGGCTGAATGAAGAATTCTGCTACCATCAGTTTTTTTTTTTTTTTTTGCTAGCCTTTTGCTACATGTAGCTGTTAGCTATCATTCTACTACTTCTAGCTTTTAGCTACTGTTCTGCAGCTTTAAGTGATGAGATAACCTTTGGCTACCTTTTGGCTTACAGCTACTTTCAGATAGCATTTATCTATTTTTAACTTTTTGCTACTTTTAGGTTGTGGATACTGTTCTGTTAATTCTACCATTTCACAAAAATGTTTATGTTTCTCAAGTTTTTTTTTGCTACTTTGACTTAGCTTCTTGCTCCTTTTAACGTTTGGCTAATGTTTTAGCATTGACAACATTCTTAGCTTTTTCCACACATTTTAGCTCACATTGTGTGCACACTTATGGTGCAAAGACAAATCTGAGCCTTTTGTTTCCCATCTCTAAATTAAAAACATTTTATAAGTGTTGAGAGAGGCCTAAAGCAGTAAACATCCACAACTTGATCAATAAATAATCACAAAGCTTACCCTGATAACAAATCAATAATAAGAATGTTTGTCGTCTTTTCCTGTGTTTTCAAATGACTTAACCTCAGTCTGAGGGTTTACAACAACCTGACTGGTTGGGCTATTGTATTTCTTCAATAAAACTAAAACAAGTTTTTTGTTTTTATTTCAGAGTAAGCTGTAAATTTAGTTTTAAATTTAAGGTCTGCAGGAATGCGTACCACCCTCCGACTTTCATACCAGAGTTTTAAACTATAGTAAGTTTGTGTCGACAGATGGTGAAACTACAGCTGTTTTGGTCAAACCTTGAACATATCGGTCTGCTCAATGTCGAGCAACATCTCAAAATCTTCCCCGACCTTTTAGCACTCACAGTATATGCTGGGAACGACCCTCTGCTACTACCACACCAAATTTTAGCTCGATACTTGAAAGTTTGTCTGAGTTAGAGCCATTTTGATGAGTTTCTTTTTTTAAGTTTGATTAGCTGCTCTTGTATTGGACTGAGACCAAACGTTGATGCACGTCCAGTGAAGGCTTTCATTACAATCCATTCAGTGATTCAGGAGATATTTTGCTAACAGGCAGACAAACTCATGCAGCAGCAGCCCAAAAAAAAGCCACAACACCTCCAAGACAGGACTTCTTGGACGCCTTTTCCTCGCAGCAGGTGGTGGTGAGGGGAGGACCGGTGCTGAGGTGGGGGTGATCTGCTCCCTGAGAGGTCCAGGGAGTTCTGCAGGAGGACCTAGTTCCTTCTGAGGCAACATCACAGCATCTTCACTGGAAACAGTGGCTGGCTGCAGCCTGACAGACAGAGCCAAAGTCAGTGGGTCAGTGTTTGTATGTACAGATTGATTTTTGTGATGGAGGAGGAGAAAGTTACGCCGTGGTGGATCCGGTCAGCTCCTTTGTCTTCTCCTTCTCCTGGTCTCCTTCCCTCTCCAGCTCTCTTTCTTCCTGTTGGGAAGTCACTTCTCTTGGTAAATCCGCACCTCCTGTTAGAAAAGGATCAAAGAAGAAAAGAAACTTCTCCACCTTGTTGTGGACTTTTTATAGCAGCCAAAATCGTCCTAGTTTTACCACAAACCTTCAGAAAACGGATCCGTTTGGGCGAGGAGCATGTTGATCGTGTCTGGATGATCAACAAGGTCCTGACCCTCAAACTAACAGCAGGAAGAAGGCAAACAGAGCAAGTGTCAGGTCAACCCAGACCATTCGGTTGTTTTTATGCTTCAGCAGCTGTACCTCTCCAGCAGGAATAGCAACAGGCTCCATCTCTCTCAGGGTGATGGTGTCTGGAGATGCAGTGATGCCTAAGGGACAACACAACAGACGAAATCAATAAAAACACTAAAGTTTTAACTAACATGCATTTTTAGAGCCAGAGAAACTATTTCACAAGCATTTATTTATTCTTTTTACAGAAAAGCCACCTGAGATTAGCTTATCTGGATGCTGAGGCATCAGAACTGATTGTTGTAACATTTCCCCCTCTGATAGGCTTTACTTTTTTTTCTACACTTGTGAGTCTTTTAAAATAATTTAATTTGTGGAAACATGGACTTTACTTAAAAAAAAAAAAAAAAAAGCAATGAAGCTGAAAATAATTGAGCCTAGCATTTTTGAAGGAATGCAAACTGCCCTTGTCTTCCATGTCAGAGTCTTAAACAAAGATCATTTTATTTTATGAAATATTACGAGTTGTTTGGCTCAAACTTAATGCATTATCCTGAGATAAATGACTCTCAGCTACTGCTACACCAAAGTTTATCTCAATATCTATAAAAGCTGACTGATTTATAGACATTTTTGTAGTTTACAATTTTATTTGTATTGGAGAAATTCTCTTGTTCTCTGACGTCGTTTACCAAAAGAACCAAACTCAATGGCAGAAGATTTGTAACCAATATTTTATACTTGCAATGTCAGATTTCAGGACAGATTACATACATAACATATATACATCTACAGAGAATCAGAATCAAAATCAACTTTATTGTCACTGCACCGAAGCACAACAAAATTAAAATTTCAATACAGTTCATCCGAGTCAAACAAACAGTAGGGGAAGACTGGGTGTCTGAGGCCGCGGCCTCGTGGGAGGCGCTGCCATTTTCATTAGATAGGAAAAGTGAAACATAGAGGAAGGGGAGGTATTAAAAATCATATCTCACACTGTGTCCTAGACAGGACACAGTGTGAAAGTAGGAAAAAAAAAATCAACAAAGAAATAGCAACATACTTATGACATCACAACATATATGCATGAGGAAGGCCAACAAAGGCGGCGAGTTGTCATTCAGGAGTTTGAGATAGTTGGACGATTCAAGGCTGGTACGGGGGGAGCCTGAGTCAGATAATTATTTTGGATCAGGCCGACTCTGCTTGATTTATGTCTGCCTTAAAGTTCTACTGGTACGTCTCAATGGCGACTTCAAACAGTCAGGTTTTGTGGTCAGCACTGCCGGGGCAAACTTGTAGCTTCTCCAAGGTCGATTCCTTCCCACCAGCGAGCTTTTGGAGCCGCAAGTGGCCTGCGATTTTCAGAAACCGCATCCAGCTTACAGCTCAGCTCACACAGCATCTGAGTCTGAGTGCTCACCACACAGCATATTCTTTCTTTCACACAAGCCGGGCAGCCTCACAATGACCAGAACAGCTGCCGGCATTTTCCGTATTTGTAGATATGTCAGATAATGGCCAACTCCAAAAAGCAGAAATCCTGTTATAAATCCAATTATGTATGTGTCTTCTACATCCTCAACCGACAGGCACATGATCTTCCACTGCCCCAAGGAATCCATTGTGTATTCAGCTGCAAGTGTCCCATCAGGACAAGAGGGCTCTGGTTTGCCCTGTCTTCTCATTGAGAAAATCTTATCAATTGCATTGAGAGACCAGCTGACCAGATCCATAATTTACAATTAGGAAGCTATGTAAAGAGAGAGATGTATACACATAAAAACCAGTCACAGAAAAAGTCACGAGCTGCATTATCTGCTCACTTTTATACATCTCAGCTCACAGAGTTCAATGTGTGTTCTTGAAGCCAGCTGCAGGCATCTTACACAACAACCTCCGTTTACACAAACATATGGTTCATGGGCAGAGATAAGATAGTATATTGGAAGATGCTTTCATCTTGTTTTGGGCATCTTGTTCTCAGGGCAGAAGTGAAGGTTCTCAATCATAATAATAAAAATATCCATAACCTTTGACCAAAAATTTCCTGACAATTTGGCTGTGGCAGCCATCTTAAATAGGGTTGCTTCCAAAAAATAATCACTTATGTGATTATTCCCAGTGATAGTTCCCCATTACTAAAATCTGCAGTTAATAAATATATTTTGGCAATGGACGAAAACAAACATATTACACGGTGCAAAAACATCAGCTCCCTTTCCCCCTTCACCTTGCAGCAGCAGACGATATTGAGTTATGAGTTTTTGATATGGATCTGGTACCCTCTTATTTATCTTAATAAACCTTTTTTTCTTTCTGGTGCTCATATGTAATGAAACAAAATTAACAAACTCGTTAAATTTAGTTTGGGACACACAGCTGTCAATGAGTGACAGACGACTTAAAAGTACCCCAAAACACACTTTTATTAGAATTTCACCAAAACTGATCAGTTGTATGGTTTTATTCAATATTCATCCAACATCCAACAATGTTCAGTCTGGTCACCTGGACGGGTCCTATTTTTTTTTTTTTTTGGTTAAAAAAAAGAAACCATCCAGAAGACCTGATTGAAAATTGCTGGATTTTATACCTGGATTATTTAGCATGGACTTTGGTATTCATCCAGTAGTTTTTGTTTTCTCACTGCATCACTAAAAACTAATAAGAAACACTCTATAAAACACTGTCACACTGCCTCCGTGTGTTTACAGGCGACGTTGCAGCTTCAGATCATGACGTTCTGAGCCTTCTGCCATGTCTTCTTCCAGTCAGAATGGTTGACGGTTTCCATTTTTACTGCCACCAGGGCTTAATTTGTGCCGGATCTTGCCAGAACAAGATCTGGGAACGCTCTTATTTTGACAGGGTGCGTTCTGGTAACTGTTTGCCTGGATCCGGTAACTCTCAGGCCTAATAATAATAAATTTATGAAACAAAATGGACTGTCTTGAACTACTAAAACCTATATTGGATATGAAATCTGAAAATAATGACATAAACACTGATTTTGAACATAACGAGCTTCCTAATAGCACATCAGAGCTGTCGGTTCACATTTCTGTTCCTAAAAACATCTCCGCCCCTAAAAGTTCAAAGTCATGGGCAATTTTATTAAAAAACACAAAAATATAATTGAACTGTTTGCACTACACATGAGCTCATGCACTTTTGTGAACAATCTGATGTGTGAATCACTGCAGGAGTTATCTGAACTTTCACTTGAAATGCAAAAAAAGACAATGGGCTCATAAAGCTCTTTGTCATGCAGTCAGAGTATTTGAAGCGATGTTGGGCCAGGACACTTTTATGAATTGAGCAGGAGGATTGAGAACAACTCTTTTCTAAGCCAGTGACAAAAGTGTTAAATATTAGGCAGTTTTTCTAAGTGTGGCCAAAAACAAAGCAGTGCTTGTTGTCCCACGGTGCGGAGCAGCGAGGAGGAAGAGGAGGTGCACCTGACCACGGTGTGGGATATACTAAACAACTAGTAAGGCAAGAAATGATCCTGTCCTTAATACACTTATAAATCACACATGAAGCATTTAAAAGTAAGGGTTAGGGTTGGCTGAGAGTCACTGTCAACACACAACCTAAGAGCTAACACATCTCTTGAGATCTAACATGAGATCATGCATAATCTTATTTACAAGGTTCGACCAAAACGGTTTTGATGGCGTCTTCTTTCTCATCATAAGATGATCTTAGTTAAAAACTCTGGCATGAACGATGGCAAACAATATGAGACCTTTAATATTCTCAAGAGTAAGACCATTCCTTTGTCCACCTGGTATCCCCACAGTCGAGACAAACACAAACTGAAGATACTAAGGAGCATGATTTTTACGTAATGAAGTTTAAGGTTATCGAATCACCTTCAAGCTGTGGAGCAGCAGACACAGATGGACTGGTAAGTTCAGGAAGCTCAGGAGACGTTTCTCTCAGATACTCTCGACTCATCTGAAAGAAGAGGCAGAAAACCTTTACAAAAATAATTAATAATCAAGACAACTGTCCACTTGGTCTCACTAGTCCCCCTCCCCCTACCTGTATGAGAGCTGTGGGACTGAGCAGGGCATCCTGCAGGTTCATCACTCCAAACAAAGGATCAGGAGCTCCTTCAGTCTCCTCCATCAGAGACAGGGCATCTGGAAGGACCACAGATTTCCTGCAAGACAAAATCAGAATCTTAAGTGAGGAAAACGAGCGACTCTCACCTGGTCGTATTCCTTCACACCTGCTGTGATCAGTCAGATCATTTTTCCAGGAGCTACTCTGTTTCAGAAGCTGGCTCACGACCGACTGAAGTTCCTCTGAAAAAGACACACAGGCGTTACAATCAGGACCAGCTCTCCCGCTTGGCCTCCTGCTGGTGTTTTTGGTGCCGTCTCACCCAGGAGAATGGCACACTGGCGGTGGTAGACCACGACGACGCCGTACTGGAGCTGGGAGGAGAGGTAGAGCGAGAAGCGGGGCCGTGGCAGACCGGGTCGAGGCGGTGGGACGCGCTCCAGCAGGAAGTTCATGATGTCGTCGCTGTACGAGCATTAATGGAAGACTCACAACGATACAACACTCTAACAAGAACTTCTCTAACGAGCACTTACCAGGTGTTTATTATGTTGATTTTCAGGAAATCCCTGCGAGGGACTTTGATGCCTTTTGTAGCAACAAGCCTGGAATTTGCAGAAAGTTTTATCACATTTTGTTTATTATTAAAGCAAACACAAATGAGCTGTAGGACTTCTCAGGATGCACACATGTAGATCAAAGTAGCTGCGCCTTGAATGCACCACCAAACAGGTGTTTTGTTAGTAGATATTTGAGCGTTCATATATAGTTTATCAGTATTCTAAAAATGTTTTCACTGAAGTGGCAGCACGGTGGTGCAACTGGTAGAGCTGATGCCTCTCAGCGAGCAGGTCTCTGGTTCAAATCCCGGTCCAGGGGACTTTCTGGGTGGATTTTACTTGTTCTCTCCATGCATGCGTGTGTTTTCTCCAGGTACTCTGGTTTCCTCCCACAGTCCAAAAACATGTATGTTAGACTGATTAGTAACTCTAAATTGTCTCTAGGTGTGAGTGAGAGCGTGAATGGTTGTTTGTCTCGTTTGTCTCTATCTGTGATGGACTTGCGACCCGTCCAGGGTGTACCCCGCCCCTTGCACAGTGATTGCTGGATATGGGCACCGGTGACTCCCGTGACCCAAAATGGAAGAAGCAGGTAAAAGATAATGGATGGATGGATGCTAATTATTCATCAAAGAACATTCACAGAATTTTTTTTTTCAACATAAAAAGAATTTGACTTTTATGACTAATAACTTTTCACATTGTTCACTGGGACTTCATTGATTTTCACAAATATTTGATATTGTAAAATGTTACTTTTCTATTTTAAACCCAGGTACATCTTGGTATCTACATTTAAAGCACTATTAACTGATTTTTTAAAATTAAAATTAACTGTTTTTGATAACATGACTACCTACTTTTAATAAAAACTACCAAATTTGATCTTTTTACAACTCTCAGCAAAACTCGACACAGAACCTGAGAAATCATCAACTGGTCCAGTTGCTTTTGGTGCTAAAATACTAACGGTACTATTTTTACATGCCAAACTTTATTTTTAGCATTTCGCAAAGAAAATCATCAACACTGGACACGTTCAAGTTCCAGTTAAAGACTAAACTGTCAGCATTTAAACACAATGTCGGCATTTATTTTATTTCCAATTTTAGCCTGCATACATTTTCTTCCTGTTCTCAGTTTGTATTACTTTATTTAAACATTTCTGAACTTTTTATGCACATTGGTCAACACCTGTTCTATGTTTCAAAATAAATTCAAATTAACTATAAAAATGGTTGAGACTTAAAATGACAAAACAATTAAACAAGCTAAAACTTTAAAAAGACATTCAGAAATAATGAAAATGTCCTGATCCAGACACTGGACTTTTGCACAGCTGTGGTTCCTTTTTTTTTATAAATAAAATTCAACTCTGTTCATTAAATTATTTTTTTTTTTGTTGCTCATATTTGATCTTTAGCCGACACCTTTGATGAGCCACACTTCAAACACTGTTTTTATTTTAGGGTTTTAACCACCTGCACAAAACGGTTTCAACTCACTTTAAAGAAACAAAACACTCATTCCTTTAAAATTCCCACAAAATCACGTTGAGTTTTCCTGTGCGAAGAAAACCCACAAAAAGCCAAAAATCTGTCAAATTAAAAAAAAAAAAAAAAAAAGAATATATTCATTCACCATTTTATTTGTAATTAAAAAAGGACAACAGATTCATTAATTCATTCAACATTTATTTAAACAGGTTAGTCCAAGTGAGCCACGAGATAAACGGTAGTTTAAATTAACTCGACATAGCCCACTAATTTGATTATTCTTTCGAGTTATGTGCCTTTATAAACTCATTTACACATTTAGAAACAAAGAGTTGGACATTAGTCGCATTTATTTAAATTTAATTTTAACTTTTGTGATGCAATCCTCAAGAAAAGAATCAAACTGAGGTAAGAAAACAATTTCAAATGATTTTAAGGTTTTTGACTCACCAGATGGTGGAAAAACATCCTGTATGTCTCTGTAGAACCGCAGGGTAGTAGAACATTTTAAAACTTTGATGGACAAGTTGGACTGCAGGCAGGAGCTGATGGTCCAAGTTGTGTTTGTGAGCGTCGGAAATATTAGGTCTAACGGGCTGGTGAGTTCAGGTACACAGAGAAAGTCCGGCCCAGTCCCAACAGATGATCGATCATGCACAGTTTTAAGGTTTAAACTTTACTATGGCGATACATACTTTAGATTGTGATTTCTGATTTGGCAAACCACTGATCACTTTTTTAGCTAAAGATTTTAAAACTTAATGCTGAAAACTTATTAAACAGTAAACATTTTAACGTGTCAAATAAATGAACTCAAGAAATCTGTGAAAATGCAACAAATGATGACTTTGGTGAAACGTAAGAAAAGGCCGAGTAACAAAGCTAAAAGGAGCAAAACACCAATGCAATGCTTAAAAGGCTAAATGCTAGCTAAAAACCAAAATAAGCTAAATGTAAGCTAAAAAATGGAAAGTATCAAAAGGTGGGATAAATGCTAAAAGTTTCAAAGACTAGCTAAGCAATAAATCAGTAGCTAAAATAAACGTGTAAAGACTAAATTGAAGCTAAAAGTAGCAGAATGGTGGCTAAGAGGGAAAAATCTACATGGAAATAGCAATTGAATTGTAGAAAACAAATTCAGCTAAAGGTTTAAATGAATGCTGAGGAAACACTAAATGCCTTTTAAAGAAAAACTGGGCAAAACTGAACTAGAAGTTTTATTTTCTAGGATTTAGTGCTGAAATGTACTGGAAAAGCAGAATCTGATGTGTTCAAGGTAATAAAACAAAAAAGCTAAAATGAGGAAAATGGCAGCTAAACACTTAAAAAACAGCTAAATGCTAAATCAATATAGCAGGTAAAGCTAGTTTAAAGTTAAAATACCTAAACAGTAGTTGAAAGCTAAATGCAGGTTAATACATATTAAAAGTAGCGGAATGGTAATAGAAGCAGAAAAAAAAATCTAGCTAAAAACCTAAACTGTATCTGAAAAATATTTGTAGTACACAAATTCAGCTATAGGCTTAAAAATTAACACTGAAGACGCTAATTTTCTTTTGAAGAAAAAAAAAAAACTTTTTCTGTGAAAATGCAGCAAGTGAAGCTGAAATTGAGCTGTTAAAAAAACTGATAGAAGCTGGCTAAAAGTGTATGAAGACGAGCTAAATGCTTTAATAAAATGCTAGCCTAACACTAAAGGTATCAAAAAGATGGCAATAAAGTATCAAAATGCTAGCTAAAAGCTAAAAGTAACAAAAGTTAGCTTTAAATGGAAAAGGAAAAAAGTAGGCTATTAAAATTAAATACTGTACAGCAAAAGGTTAGGTAAAAGCTAACAGCTGCAGAGCAGTAACTTACAAATAGCAAAAGTCTAGCTAATATCAGCAAAACACTAGCTAAAAGTAGCATAAGACCAAACTAGAGGCAGAATACTGTAGCAACATTTTAAAAACAAAGTTAAAAAAATAATAATTTGAAGAGATCTCAATGTATTTTTATGGGAACAATCTCGTAAAATACAGTTAAAAGTATAAAAATCACAAAAAAAAAAAAAAAAACCTAAAGCCAGAGCACCCATCTCCTGCACAAGCTGAACGTTTTGATAAATGAACGATTAAAACTGCACAAAGTGTGCAGAAGCAGGTAGAGCGCTCTCACACAATAATTACGGTATAAGTGGTGAATCTGGGCTGGTAAAAAAAAAAATAAAATGGATACCGATGCAGAAGCTTTCATCATTCATGAAACTTTTATTCAAAAAAATAATAATAAAACACGCACAAAAAAAATACAGTTGTTTCTTGTAAAGAAGACGTCATGGACAACAGGAGAAAACGTAGGAATCATCTTCTTCTCTGGGCTGCTCCCTTCTTCAGGGCTCGCCACAGTTAACTAACGAAGAATTGTTTTTACACCGGATGCCCTTCCTGATGCAACCACAGACCACTGAGCTACCACAGCCCTGTGTGTGGAGCAGAGCTGCCATCTAGGGCACCCGGGGGAGCAGATGGTGGGGGTTAAGGGCCTTGCTCAAGGGCCCAGTGAGGCAAATGAGGGAGGAGGCAGGTGTGGGTGCTTCACTTTTCACACCTATTTTGAGCACAGTTGGTCTGGGGAGTTGAACCGTTGTCAATCACACGCCATCTCCAACCTCTGCGCCCTCACCCCCCCATCCCAAGAAAAATGTAGGAAATATGCTTGATGTAAAATAAAAGCAACAACACAGCTGTAAGTAAATGTATAGAACTAAAATAATTCAGGTACAGTGTTGGAGGGACTCTGGGTGTTCTTCTACAGAACCAGCAGATCCAGATGGATCACAGCAGTCGTCCTCTGCACTCTGTGGATCCGCAGCAGCACAGCAGCTCTTTACCTTCCACGCTCCCCACCTCGTAGTTGTAGTCCCAGGTCAGCTCGGTGCCGGCCCGGATACGCCTGAAGGAAGAAAAATAAAAGCATGAAAATTAAGTAGGAGGAGGGGGGCGCATCAAATATTCACACATTTTCCAGATGAATTTACATCACGTCACCAAAACTGAGACTGAAAAGATCATCATTACAAAACTGTTCTGAATAAACAAAAAAAGGCAACACGACGGCTCAGTGGTTAGCACTGTTGCCTCACAGCAAGAAGGTCCTGGGTTCAATCCCTGGTTGGACCTGGGTCTTTCTGTGTGGAGTTTGCATGTTCTTCTTGTGCTTGTGTGAGTTTTCTCCGGGTACTCCGGTTTCCTCCCACAGACCAAAAACATGCATGTTAGGCTGCCTCCAGGCCTCCCTTGCAAAATTTGCCTGGTTATATAAAGGTTAATAATAAAAATAATAACAACACGTGACACATTTTTCCCCCCAAAAGACAGGAAGTTTGTATTTATGGGACTAAAGTAATGTGACGTTTAAACCAGTAGTTCTCAAACTGGGGTTCAGGTTTTTTTTTTTTTTTTTACTTTTTTTTTTTTTACAAGCACAGATGTTTAACAACCCGTTAAAATACACGAAAATATAGAAAATCACAACCAACTACTTTATAAAATAAATTCTGGGGGAGGACGCACTCCCCCCACCTGCTATTTGCGTTCCTGCATCGATCAGTTTACAAATGAAGCTGTTACTTGGTCTGACTCCTGCTGTTATGATTCTGTTCAGTTTTATGTAAAGAGGTTTTTGTAATAATTTCAAGAAGTGGCAATACATTTCTTATGTTCATTATGTGAATAAGTAGTTTTAAAGTGGTTTTTGATGCTGTTAATTTTATCAAAACTGTAATTTTTAGAAGTAGAAATTAAAAAAAATTGTTAATTAAGTGTCTTGAATGAAAAATACCTCATGTTTAAAAGTATAAAAAGTGTATTAGCACTATTAAAGAACAAGTCTTAAGTATTTAAGTTACATAAATATTTCCATTGAATTAAAGAGACAAATTGAAGAAAATAATTTAATGAACATGAGAGTTATTAAGGGGGTCTCTGAACACAAAAAGTTTGAGAACCCCTGGTCTACAAGACGTTGCCATAAGTTTTGGATGTTTTTCAACAAATTGTCAGTCAAAACTGGCCTTGGCCTGCTTGCAGTCTAGACTTATCTAATAAAAAAAATTACAAAACACAACTACAATTCTAATTCAGTCAGCCCTCACAGAGAATACCAGGAACATCTCCAGTTGGTAAGTCACTCTCATTTACATTTCCCACCCTGCTGCTGCTGCCGGTGTGGAAGCTGCTGTTTTTCTTGGACCAGCTTCCTACACTACGGACACAGCGATGGTGACAGAGATTAGAGACTTCAAAGTCGACTGCTGACGACTAAACCACATTGCAAGGGGGGGTTAACAACCTAATCTGCCAAAGTAAAGAAAGCTAATGTAAAAGGCGCACCTCGGATGATGAGGGTGGATTCCAGCAGCTGAATATGCATGGACATGGATGCTGCAGCTTTTTGGAGTGTGGGTTTAGTGTGATTAGTGAAATGGATACTGCTGGACATCTAAGCACCGTATCTATCAGTAACTGCAATTAGGCAGAGGTCGTTACCATGCCCACTAGTGGTCCGTGACCACTTACAACCCTCCGCTGCCTTCCTTTTTTTCCTATCTGTCATCTCCTCCTCCTTCTTCAGAAGAAATAACTTGTGTGCTGGTCTGTCGACATGCTCCACCAACCGCTGGAACCCGATAAGCAACATGTCCATCTAAACTGGTCGCTACTACACAAAAACATTGTGCGTTTGCACGTGTCCCATGCGGGCCTATACGTAGCAGCAGACTTGTTCTGTGTCTCGGCCAGTTGATCTGCGTAAAAGCACTGCAGATCAGAGTAGCGATACCCCGGGGGGAGCTATAAATCATTAAAAAAATAGCCTCTTGAACCATGCGCTAAGAAAATATACACACCCCATCCTCAGACGCAGCAGGCCCACAACCCTGTTACTGTGAAAGTTAATGAGGCCACAAGGCTTCCTTCTCTGGTTCAGCTGAGGAGTCTGGTCTGGACCTCTTAAAGACCAAAAACAGTTAAAGTCAGAAAAGCTCGGCCCTGAGACAAGTGGACGCTGTGTTTGGTCATGTATGGCAGCACGATGGCTCAGTGGTTAGCACTGTTGCCTCACAGCAAGCAGGTCCTGGGTTCAATCCCTGGTTGGACCTAGGGTCTTTCTGTGTGGAGTTTGCATGTTCTTCTTGCACGAGGTTTCTCCAGGTAGTCCAGTTTCCTCATAGTCCAAAAACATGCATTCAGGCCTCGCTTGCAAAAGAGATCTGTGATCTCAGTGGGATTTGCCTGGTCAAATACAGGTTATGAATAAAAATGTAACTCATTTCAAACCGACAGAAGTTTCAGGGCTAACATGTTTCAGCAAAGATATATTAATTTTTTTTAATGATACACTCATAAGGGCTGCTCAGTTTATTAGTAACTTGAGGCATAATGGTGGTTAAATTGGAAAAAATGTAGAAAATGCTTAATTTAGAATTCACTACAGATGCTCCTGGTGCCCAAAGGCTTTTAATAAATTCCTGTTTATTTCATGATCATCTTCTTCACCAAGTGACTTTAAACTACAAAATGTTTATTAGTATTAAAACATTTTCTTTCAGTCAGAATGACGTGTGAGCTTTTTGTTTTTCTTTAGCTTTACGACGAACTACAGCGATCAAAACAAGCAAAGCAGCCCAAAACATAACACTACCTCCACCATGCTTTACTGAAGATGTGAGGCTAAACTGTGGATGTGCCTTTTTCTCCAAAACATTCTCATTTAAGCAAATAAGTTAATTTTCCCCCCTTTGTGTGTACACAAACATTTCTCCAGTCACAGTACAGTCAACTGTGATCTTTACATTATTTTTAAGCTCAATGCAGACGAGCAGTGACGTTCTTTATACGTCTTTATAGCTTTGCTTTCCTCACAGACGTTCGTTGTTCTGCAGATGGTGAACATCATCGTCACAGTGACAGAACTCTACTTCAAAGACATCCCGGCTTTCTTTGAGAGTATTCACCCGTCTGTGTTGGCCAACTACTCCTGGTTAAGTGACGCTGGTTTTAAATTCCCTTCCTCCTCACGTGCACAATTGTGTGACTGTGGAAAATTTGAAGTCCAAACTCTTTAGTTTTAGTTTCTTTATTTAACTAATTCCAGCTTGATCATCTTTTTATGTCCGCAGAAGCCCATTTTGTTCCATGACATATCGTCAGAAGAGCGTTAAGTTTGGACATGTATCCAATAAATCATTAATCTGATGTTTTAAAAAAGGTAACACACTCATGCTCAACTGTTATTCTAGCAATTAAAAGTAAATCTTATGGTTCACACAGTTTCACAATAAGTCTGTGATATGATTATTCCACCCTCAAAAAATAAACATCTATTTTTTGCTCTATTTGCTTGAATAATTTCTTCTGGTTGAGGACTTCCACACTATTTATGCAGCCAAATCTTACTACTAACATGCAAAGCACTCCAACACCAAGCGCCATCTTACATTAAAGATGTTCTTCTTTCAGCTGTTCCCTTTTCAGGGGTTGCCACAGCAAGTCATCCTCCTCTGTCTCACCCAACTGCATCCGTATATCCCCTCTTTGTCTTTTCATACATTGAAGATTTTTCTTGTTCCATATTTTTCAAACAGAGCACTTTGCTCTCACACTGCAGGTTTACATGAGGTTCCTAGTCTCTAAAAGTAGAATGGGAGGCAGCGCTTTCAGTTATCAGGCTCTTCTCTTGTGGAACCAACTTCCAGTTTCTGTCCGTGAGGCTGACACTCTGTGGGAGTTCTGCTCTGCCAGCTCCTGCACCCACAGCCAGACTCAGCTACACCTGTGGATCATTGACTTGATGAGCATGAGGATCATAAGGGGCTGCAGAAGACATTCAGCCAGCGCTGGAGCATTGCCTGCCAACGGTGGTCTTGTTCTAGCCTTTTACTCGTGTCTAAAAACCAAGTACTGTAGTAACGATTTTTATTTCCCTCTGTGTCTCCAGAGAGTTGCCCTTGATGTCCTCCTGTTTTCTGAATCCACCTCTGGATCTCGAGCTCCTCTGTGCCTCATCAGCACTTATCTAACGCCTGCACCTCCTTAGCCTGGAACCACTTGGGTCTGGCCCCAACCTCCATTGAAAAGCGATAACATTATCACCCATGACTATAAGAACCAGAACCACCTCATTGCTCCTCAGGGTTCCACTCTCCTCCCTGGCTTATTGCACCATTTCTCATTCTGTAAATAAACAATGTAGAGTCTTGGTCTCTGTTCTCATTGGTCCTGATCTCTGGGTAAAACTGCAATCGTTACACACATTGTCTAGTTTTAGGACTAGGCATCATATTTTCCTTTGATAAATCATATAGATCGGGTTGGCTTGGGTTCCCTTAGTTATGCTTCTATAGGCTTAAACTGCTAGAGGATGAGCTGACCACGTTTCTTCACTCTACGGTCTTCACTCCATATTGTGCAATTGTTGCTGCAATTAATGGCTTTTTTATTCCTATAGAAACGATACCTGGGCCAATCCTTCTGTGTTTTTTGTGTTGCATTTCTGCAGATGGCTGCCCATCCTGATCCTGGTTCTGGTTCTGCTGGAGGTTTCTCCCATTTAAAAGGGAGTCATTCCTTTCCACTGTCGCCAATGTGAGGCTCAGGATAGAAGGCTGATAAATATGAATAAATAATAACTATTTTACTCATTAGCATTTGATAATCTACATTATGTGAACATGTAATATAGTTGGGTTGAATTGATTATAATCTGATTTTAATCTGGATCAGTTTTGAATTGAACGGATGTCTGATTTGGACTCTTTAATCTTTTTTTTTTATGGTGTCCTGAGATGACTTTTGCAGTGAATTGGTGCTGTATAAACGAAACGGACAGACCTGAACTCCAGGTCTACCTGTGCTCTGTAAGCGTGGCTCACATTAAAGTGCGCATACGTGCACGCCAGTAGGCTGCAACTTGAACTTGAAAGCTGATCAAAGTACAGGGTTAAGAAGTTATTTTTAAGTTTCGTCTCTGGATTTCTTATCTGGACAGTAGCTGACTGCTGCACATATGAGCATCACATAAAAATATGTTGGCACAAACCATCATGAACGCCTCAACGCCATGCCCGTGCTTGTTGGCCAAGCCGATGGAAAAAGTATGTTTTAACCTCAAAGCAGCAGCTGGCAGTTGAAAGCTACAGTTCACCCAGGTGAGACATATTCATGTGTTTGTTACTGAGGCAGAGAGGTGTGCACTGGACTCTGAGGGGAGCTGAGAGGAGGAGACGCCTGACCTTTAACTACTGACAGCCTGAGAAGCTCTGGGTGGAGGGAGTGAAAGAGAAAATGACAGACAAGGACACAAAGAGGGTGGAAATAAAGGCAGCCACAGAAAAGAGGATGAAAGGGGATGTGAGAGAAAGAAGTAATGGCAGATAAGAGGGGAACAGAGAAAGTGTAAAGAGAGTAGAAGAAGTGCTGGGATGGGATGATGGGGGTTGATAATTCGTCTAGCTCAGATGGAGTCAATATTTGCTCCATTCCAACCCGTCTTGTGCCAGGCTGTGGATCAAAGCAGAGTGTGTGCTCTGAAAGGACTAGAGCCAAGAGAGAAATCAGCAAACATCTTCACAGTCGACTCTGAACGTGGCTGAGACAGCCACAGGAGTTACGATTCCACCAAAAGTGTTTCTGCTTGACATTAACTTCTGTGAAACTGCAGCACCATTACGCTGAACACATCAAGTGGAAAGATCAAACCTGAGGAAATAAAAAGCAACGAAATGTGATCAATGATATATGAGCTACTATAATACAGGTTGTCCCCGACTTACGGCACTATCGACTTACGGCAACTTGGACTTACGGCGCCGCCCCCAGTGACGTCATCACACCTTACGCTGTCTTTTTTATGCAGCATTTTATGTTTTTTTCAATTTTTTTGAGGGTATTTTGTTAGCTAACTGCTTGGAATTACATTAAAACGGCGTTCTAAGTACGCTGTTGTTGTTTTACATTGAAAAAAAAAGTATTTAAAAAGACGTTACGGCTGCCATGTGGTTTCAGTTTCGAGTTACGGCCGAAAATCCGGAGTTACGGCGCCATGTGGCCGGCGCTCCGAGTTACGGCAAAATCGAGTTACGAACAGTCCTTAGGTCCGGAACCCGTTCGTAAGTCGAGGACTACCTGTATTTGTTAAGTTTAGTCCACAAATATACAATAACAACTGAATAATTTGAATTGAATAATAATTTAATAATTATATATATTATCATTAATATTTATTATTATTAATATATTATAATAAATGTATAATAATAATTCAATAATAATATTATATATTATAGTATGTATTATATTAACAATTAACAATAATATTATTTCAATAATTAATGATTGGATTATCACTGTGAAAAAAATCACTGTAATGCCACTTTGGTTGTTGATATGTGCTGCTGATTATCCATGCTGCTGATGATCCATGCTGCTGATTTATTTCATGTGTTCATTCGTCCTCATCTGCTCACACAAACTCATGTTCGTGCTGCTGTTCTTTGGAACATTGTTTTGTACCATTAGTGCTTAGTTTTTCTTAGTTCATAGCTTAGATCTTATTACAGTTTTTGTTTACAACTTAAATTATTGTTGGATGTAACTGGGACCCTGTGTACACAGTTTTGTTCCTCCTCATGTACCACACGAGATGCAATACAGTAATATACTTTGTATCACCAAACTGAACAATATCAAAATATCTAGAATTTAAACCCACGTGTACCACTAATATCTGTTTATTTATTTATTTATTCTTACACCTTCTGGTCACACTTGTTCCCTGGCATCCATATTAATAACCAAATATTTGACAGAACATTACTTCAAAGTTAACTGGACTATTCCTTTAGAAAGTAAATTATTTCAACTACTAGATAATGTAAATAATATAAACTAATATAAAATATAGTATAGAGTATCCTTCTATAAAATGATATAGAGGGGAAAGATGAAAGAAGATTAAATCGTTGACATTCATTTATATTAGATGTTAAAATGAAAGAAAGACAAATTTAAGAAAAGGTGAAAATATATTTTTATACATGTTTTGATGAAACGTAAACACTAAGCAATGTAGGCCTATTTGAGTCCTATCTATACAGTATTTAAAAATTAACTGTATGAATATCCCACTTTGAAATATTAAAACACAGAGTTAAAATAAAAAAATAAATAATAATAAAAAAAGAGTGCAGTATGGTGGTTATTTGACTTTATCTTATTTCCTCCTAATTAAAGCAGATCATTTAATTTACTTTAATTTTTATTCAATTTTCAAGAAAAACAACTACAGTATTGACTTGATTTTAGTTAGCAGCTTTTTTAACGTCTTATTTTTGTAACATAAGTGTGCAGATATTTGTCTCCCCCTCCCCCCCAGACTCATTATAAAAATTAGATTTTCTGAATTATTTCAAACAGAAATCACCATCAGTGCAAAACAGAATAATAAGGTGACTAACACACCGGTAGCAGAAACTGATCAGTTTGTTTTGCTGTTTGCAGTTTTACCAGTTTGTCACAGCTGGGAAATGTTCACATATTGCAAAACTGACCAGGAAAATTCCTTCATATTTTAGTATTAACTATCATTTTTAATGTGAAGTTATTTTGGGTCAAAGCTACAGAATGTCATGGCTGAAGAAGTCATAAGTTGCAGATTCCTGCTTTATTCCTTAAAATATAATTGTCAGTTATTGTTTAGCATCCCCATTTAAAACTTGCTGAAAACTGATCCGAGGTCCAACACATCCATCCTGTGGAGTACTGCAGCGGCTGGACATCCTAAAAACTATAGAAAAACTGAATTCATCAGATGTTTTCCTCTTTCTGCTTCCCTGATCCTCATGTTCCAACTTGAGGGCAAATGCAAAACTGCACAAGCTCCTTGACCTGGACAAATGTAAATAATGGTCCGTCTTCACAGGCTTCACGTCAGAAGTTGGGCTGATGTGTCTACAAATGCTCTGCATGAGACAACTCCAGAACATGGAACAGGGTCAGTGAATGCACCTAACCAAGGCCTGGAATTTCTACAGGAAATGCTGCCATCAAAAGCATCTTATGTAGAGACAAGAGACATATAGCAGTTTTGGTCAAACCTTGAACGTGTGCAACGTGTCAGCTCATGTGAATGATCCTCAGCTACTAACACACTACATGTCAGCTGTAATACCTGAGTCATGGACTTTTATTTGTGTCAATTGACTGTTGAGACTCCAAAATGTATTTAATCCAAGGATTACTTTCTGAAAGATTATTTAAAACCTGTTCAGTGGATCATGAGATATTTTGCTAACAGGCAGTTGACTCTAAATATTGATCAGTGAAAATTCAAGCAGACTTTCTAGAATCTGTCAACACTAAAAGTATGTGTTGGACATCAGTCTCAGCTACTAGCGCACTAAAACATCAGTATCAGTAAACTGCATCAAGCAAACACGCAGCAGCACCAGCGGTCATACATTGTGTCACACTGCCATCTAGTGGTAAGTAAATGAATCACATCTTTATTCATATACACGGAGGAAGATCATTTACTCAAATTACTTTTAAGATGCTCATTATAAAAGATTCAGAAAATTAATACTTGTTTTAAAAAATCTACAAATACACATGTAGCTGATAAGACACTTTTGTTTACCCACATCAAGTTTACAGAACTGTGCAATGTGTTGGTAAGTGTGTAACTTTAGACACTGTATGATGCAAACTTCTTCTGTTAAAAATGTTTTAATCAAAACTGTAACTATTTGTGTCTCATTCAGATGTGCACAAGTTTTATTTCTTGTTGTCTCTGCTAAAAAAAACAGTTTTTATGAGGCTATTGCTCTTCAATCCGACTCCAGCTGTTTCTACTGGTGCCAGATCAGCTCCGCTGGTTGGAGTCTTGACCATTTTCTTTCATTTCCACCAGGGATTTTCAACTGGACTCAGATCTGGACTTCTTGCAGACCATGCTGTTGATGTTACGGTGCCTATAAAAAAACTTCCTTGGATGCTTTTACTGCTGCCACAAATCACTCCACTTCAATATAAACTGGCCGTCAATTAAACAAAACAATGATATTAAAATGTGTATTAGAAAAGAAGCTATTGCATAAATGCTCACCTCTTTAGACAAAGCCACTGTTGTATAAAATTCAAAATAGATCTCACCTAGAGCCTCTAAATAATCTAGACCATCTCTAATAAATGTACGTTTCTTCAACAGTCTCGTCTCCACTGTTCCAGGGGTGAAGAACCCGGGCAACAGCTGTATGCTCAGTCTCTTCTATCTCATGTATACTCCTCCAGAGTGGAGCAGTGAAGACTAGTGAGCACCAGACACTACGCAGGAATATACAACCAGGGGTGCATCAGGAAGAAAGGCCCCACCATGAACTGCTCAGTGAATGCCTCAGGCAGCAGAAACACATTGTTGGAGAAACAAGAACATCATGGAAAAAATAATCCCCTGCATGACATGTACCACTGGCAGACTGAGGAAGTGTCTGATATCAACCAGTCCTACCAGTGGCTAGAGAGGGCTGGACTGAAGGGCAGCACCGAGGCACTCATCATGACAACACAAGAACAACAGAGCCCAGGATCTACCATAGCAGATAAGACCCAAGATGCAGGCTGTGCAAAGATGCTCTTAAGACAGACCAACACTCACCAGCTAAATAGAAGATGCAGGCAGACAAAGTGTGCACGGATCGCCAAGACAGCTGTAATAGAGGCAGTAATCCCCAAAGACTGGAACATCAGGAAGAAGCTTGAGAAATACCAAGGGCTGAAAGGCCTCAATGGTGTCAGTGGTCATTGAAGTACTCAGTGCTGTGACATCCAAACAGATCCCAGGAACAACCTCAGAGATCTCTGTCCAGAAGAGCACAGTCCTACAAACAGCTACGATACTGCACAGAGCCCTCAGGCTGTCATATATCTAGATATTCTGACCGAACAAACATACTGGCTAACCTCTAATTTTTATCTAATCCCATTAACGGTAGACAAAATCTTGGAAGTTTTGGTTAGTGCTGTTACTATTTTTTCTACATTGTTGCCTACTATCTGTGCTGTTTCTGTAGAATTTAGGTTGTCAAAAGAAAAGATTCCACCACTGTGCCTGTTGATGTGATGACAAACAGATCTGACATGATGTGGTTTGTGATAGAATAAATACATGTAAAAATATTTTTACAGCAGATCAGTCGTCGTCAGATTGCTGTCACGATACTCATTCAGACATGAAGCTGTCTCGTTCAGTTCTTGTCAAACAGAAAGTACAGGGGCTTTGCTTTTTTCAGTGGGTTAAATCAGCTTCGTTTGAAGTAGGGATGCAGTAGTAGTAGTAAAATATTATTCTGTTTCATAGATTACAGACTGCTTACATACTGCATTGGAACAATATTATCTAACTTGGCTTGACACAGAAAATCATACCGTAAACACATGTTCATTTCTGAAACCATTTGTAGTTTTCAACAGTTTACCGTGTTCCTCTTGACCCTTGCCATCTATTGTGACGTAACCCATCTTCTATTAGTTATTTTCCATGATGTTATATCCTGTTTAATATTTTTTCCATGACCACAGGAAGCAGTGCTAGTTTCTTGCTAATCTCAAGGGCACTCATCAATCAGAAACATCTTCAAACTACCGGTCTCATTCTCTCTTTCCATTCCTCCCTGTTCTTTCTGCTTGTGTTTTGTTGCAGATACAGTTACATGAGATACGCCACACCATCATCCATGTAACTGATGCACACGTTCTCCAGCTGCTCTTACAGCTGTTTTGTAAATTACTGTTGTCAGTTATTATTTAGTTTTGCCAAATTTCACCTCCATCCAGTCTAATTTTTAGAGGACAGTTGTGCTCAGCAGGTGTGACTCAGTTTTTTTTTTTTTCCTAATCCTCAGTTTTTATTTCTCTGACAAATCCAGTTTGTCAGCTGATGACAAAAGTAGCTCAGAAAGTAATCAAATCTCAGTCACGCTTTGTAATTTTGTTATGTTGCAGCTTACGCTACAACTGATTAAACTTTTTTCAAAATATTCTGCAATCAATGCACCATAATGACATAGGAAAACATAATTTTATACAAAATAATGTTTTCCTATGTCATTATGGTGCATGGTGCAGATAATTTTATACAATTTTGTAATCCGAATGGAAATCATTTGTGTAAATCATGAGCATTGAGAAATTTTACAAAAGCATTGCTCTTGCTTTCAGCTGAGATATTTATATACATTGACTGGAAACTATTCATCCATCCATTATCTTTGGCTTATTCCAAAGTCGGGTCACAGGGACAGCAGTTTGAGCAGGGAGGTCCAGACACCTCTTTCCACGTCCATCTCTTCCAGCTCTTCTGGGAGAACCCCAAGGTGTTCCCAGACCAACTGAGAGACATAGTTTCTCCAGCATGTCCTGGGTCTTCCCCTGGGTCTCCTCCTAGTTGGACATGCCCAAAGCACCTCCATATGGAGACATCCAGGGAGCATTCTTACTAGACGCCTGAACCACCTCAGCTGGCTCCTCTCAATGTGGAGGAGCAGCGGTTTACTCCGAGTCTCTCCTTGTAACTGAACTTCTCACCCTATCTCTAAGGGAGTGTCCAGCTACCCTGTGGATGAAACTCATTTCAACTGCCTGCATCCATGATCTCATTCTTTCTGTCACTACCCAGAGCTCATGACAATAGGTGAGGGTAGGAACATAGACTGACCGGTAAACACAGAGCTTTGCCTTACAGCTCAGCTCCCTCTTCTTGACTGGAAACTACCTTTGGTAAAATAACTAGATTTGACTTAATTTGGAAAGACATGCCTCCTAGCTGGCAATACATATCAGAGCACAAACCAAGCCATGAGCACAGGATTTATGGAATGCACAGATTTGTGAAACAATACAGAAACATCTGCTGCACTGAAAGGTACCCAGAGCACCTTGTTCTCCATAGTTCTCAAATGGAGGAAGGTTAACACAACCAGGACTAAGGGTGTAACATCTTATGGCATAAGATCTCGCAAGTCCAAATGCCACAGGATTTCCTCAAAAAAACTTTGACCCTTGATTAGCTTTTTAATGTTGGCCATTTGTGAAGCCCCTGAGTTTAAGCTCACACAACTTTAACAAAAAGTTAGGAGCTTGTGTATAGTTGTAGCAGGCAAGAAATGTCCCAGTCAGTTGAGTTTGTGGCAAAAAACATAAATCTTAAAAACATATATATTTTTTTAAATGTCATGTCTCATTCTTGTAAACCCAGCATCTGTCTTTTTCCTTGACATTAGTGTCCCATTACACCTCGAACCAGGACCCTTCCAAGAACTGTTTGCCCAGTCACACGGAACAATTGAACAAAATGTAACTTAGTGTAGTGAGAAAGGTGACCAAGAATCTGATAGAGCTTTAAAGATCCTCTGTGGAGACAGAAGTAAATTTCAGAAAGACAACCAGAACAGGGACTTCCACCAGTCTGGACTGTATGGCAAAGTGGTGAAATGGGAGCTACTCCACAGTGATGAACACAGTTCTGCTAGTAGCGGAACTAATTTTCCATATAGTGGATTAGCCTTTTCGCTGATTTTAGAAACTGGTAGTGCAATTAGCTACTGCTAAATTAGGTTCCACCAACTTTAAGTCCGTTAACAAAGTTAAGAAGATTGTTCCTGTCTGTTGTGGGTGTGTCTAGAAGAGTCCATTAGACAGGCTTTTGGCTTATTACATGTACACATGACAAGACGTGATTGGTTGACGCAGAAGCAGCTCGCTGAA
>JARVGS010001283.1:15806232-15818578 GCA_031762315.1 Hypsolebias antenori
AAGGAGGACCAGAGGGTGTGCTCCAATTACAGGGGCATCACTCTCCTTAGCCTCCTTGGTAAGGTTTATTCAGGGGTACTGGAGAAGTGAGTCCAATCACTGGCTGAACCTCAGATCCAGGAGGAGCAATACAGGTTCTGTCCTGGCCGTGGAACTATGGAGCAGCTCTTTACCCTCACTAAGGTCCTCGAGGGATCATGGGAGTTTGCCCATCCAGTCTACATATGTTTTGTGGACTTGGAGAAGGCATTTGACCTTGTTCCTCGGGGTACATTGTGGGGGGTGCTCTGTGAGTATGGGATTGGGGGCCCATTGTTACGGGCTGTTCTGTCCCTATACAAGCGGTGCGAGAGTTTGGCTCGCATTACCGGCAGTAAGTTGGACCCATTCAGGTTGGGAGTTTGACTCCCATCACCGTCTAGAGCACAAGTTAGGAGTCATCAGGACTCTGTATCACAGAGCAGAC
Organism: Hypsolebias antenori; assembly: GCA_031762315.1. Lineage (NCBI taxonomy): Eukaryota > Metazoa > Chordata > Actinopteri > Cyprinodontiformes > Rivulidae > Hypsolebias > Hypsolebias antenori. The sequence goes on from JARVGS010001283.1 coordinate 15,806,699, forward strand.
AGCGTCCCCACTAATTCAAAAGCCAGGCAGAAGGAGAAATACCACACAAGACAGGCTCTAGAGCAGGGGTGCTCATAACGTCGACTGCGATCTACCGGTCGATCGCGATCCACCGGTCGATCGTGGAGGCACTATTAGTAGATCGCAGCGTGACATTAAAAAATTGTCAGCATATCAAACATCCCGTCACTTGATTGACATACAGGGTAACCAATCAGATGACGAGCTTTAGGTCCGCTTGCTAAAAACAATAGAAGCGCAGCAAAACATACAAGCAAAAACAATCAGCGAATTACGTCAGATTTTAAGCCCTTGCTAAAACATGAGTGAGAACCCTGGACCAAGTAAGAAGGCAAAAATATATCACTTACATGCGGAATGGGAGGTGGACTTTTTTTTCAGTCATTTTTCACTCACCAAACTTCAATAGCGAAAGCCGCCACCGAAGCATCGTTCTGGGTGAGTCACGCCGGGTGTTTTGTTTTTTGAATGTCCAGAGGACAAGACTTAGCTTTTTTAGATGTGACATTAGTATTGATCCTCAGCATTTTTTTTATAATTATACTTTATTTATAAAGCCCTTTAAAACAACCACAGCTGCAACAAAGTGCTGTATATATACAACCATTTTAACTAATCATCACATCTTTTACTCTTTTAAATAAATTATTTTCACATATTTCATCATTGCTTCTTTCAAGAGCTCCACACCTGAAAATGCCTCATGAGAAACCATAGGCGTAAATCTCGGGGGGGTCCGGACCCCACCCAATCTTGGGGAAGTGTAGATGCATTTTTGTATTGGGTAGATCATTTTGACTTGGTTGTTTTATAAGGAGCTTGCATGCTGAAAAAGTGTGAGCACCCCTGCTGTAAGGGGTCCCTGAACCCAAAAAGTTTGAGAACCCTTGGTTCAAACAACAGATGTCCTGATCTGTTGAAAGCAAACTCCTTTCTAATCAAAACAGAAAATAAAAGTTTGATTTTCTCACACAAATACTGGCTTTGGTGCGAGAAACAAAAACAGACCCAAACGTCATAAAGACCAATCGTTCCTTGTATGTGAACAACTTAAATAAACTGTAAGTAGGGCTCGCTCCTCTAGGGTCACCAAGGACTTATCGTAATGTGCAGAGGCTGAAGGGGGGAGACATAAACTATTGTCTTTTTACATGGGGAGGGCTGACAGAAATGTTTGACGACTGAACCCACTTGCTGGCAAAGAACGCCACCCAGGGGAATCGCAGGTCATGCGTGTCCACAAACACATTCTGGACAAAGAGGTTAGGACTGCAGCTGTGCTGTAACACAAACAGAACGACAGATCGTGAAGGACAAAATAATAAAATGTTTTTCACGCAACACAGAACGGGTTTAACATCTTACGTTGAGGTATCGCCCAAGGTTTCCCTCCAGCTTGGCATCGATGATGTAGCAGGATTCTTCGCCGTCGTAGAACAGGCGAGTGTTCCTGGGAGCGTTTTCTCCCCCTCCCCCAGGCTGCCCCTGCTGTCCATGTTTGGCCCCCTGGTTGCTCGGTCCCGCGCCCCCTCCAGGTGTTCCTGTCTTCACCATCATGCTGTGGCTGTTCTTCAGGGCGATGCCTCGGGTGGATTTCACCGCCACCTGCTTTTTGGTCACAGTGGGGCCAGAAACTGCAGGAGAGAAATAAAGTGTACGGTAAATAATCAGGAAATGTGGATCATCACCAGGGACGACTTCTTTTTACGTTTACCTGGAGCGGGTTTGTCTCGTTCCTTGTTGTCCTCAGATCCTGAGCTGATGGTCTGGACATCATCGCTGTCAGACAGAGTCATCACATCCTGCTTCTTTGCTTGACTGCAAAATTAAAGATATAAAATCAGTATTTAGACATTAATCCACACTAACAGTTCGCAGAGACAAATGTTTAAAATTTGAGAAACACCCACACTGGTGTATTTTGAGGAATTCCAACACATTTCTTATCTTCAGCGTCCTGTCGTGGAAAATAATGAACAGAATTACATATTTTTACTGTCATAAAACAAAAATCACAACAATCATTACAGTATTTTCCATTAAAAAGTAATTGAGTATATCCAAGATAAATAAGGATTACCGTATTTTTTGGACTATAAGGTGCACATGAAATCCTTTAATTTTCTCAAAAATCGACAGTAAGCCTTAAGTATTAATTCTGGTTGTGCTTACAGACCTCGAACCGATTTTATGTGGTACAACTGAACAACGCTGAGTTGTTGTGAATGAGCTGAATAAAGTTGGACTTATCTGTTTTGTTTTGCTTAATGTGCCGGTGCGCTAGGGCTAGGCGATACAGCCTAAAATCAATATCACAATATACTGAGCTGTTCACCTCGATAACGATAAATGGACGATAACTGCAACCCCCCACCCCAAAAAATAATGTGATCGGCCGGCATAAATAATTCACAGCCAGTTATACTGATGGCTTAATTAGCTTTTTATTGCCACTTTAATGAACTTTAAAACTACAGCTTCTGCAAATAAATGAAGAAAATGAAAGACATTTTAGTTGTTAATAGTTTTTGAACATATAAGCAACCGTCTTTTGGCAGAGTTTACACTTGGCTTGTTTTTGTTCAATATCGTCTTTGCTGAACCCAAAATGTTGCCAGACGACTGATGACGCTTTTTTTTTTTTTTAATTAGCTGCTCCTCTTCCTCCTGTACCAGCTCTGCCACTGCTGCTGCCGCTTCAACATTCGAAATTTCCTCCATTTTCTCAACCGCACAGTTTTTTCACTTCTTGTTACAGACTGGATGGGATGGAGTCACGTGACTACAGACTGCACGTAGCGCAGCGTCTTAAAGGGACATGAGCATTGCCTACCTATACACAGCCAAAAGACAAAATGACTTTTTCTTTTTTTAAAACACTGAAAACACAGACATGGGCAAAAATGACGTCGATCATTTTTATAAATTTCAGTATCGGTTAATTGTCGGTATACAGTATTGCCCAGCCCTACGGTGCTTATAGTCCAAAAAATACGGCACATCGTTATTTCTCAGTAATGTACTTAAATGTGCTGCGTGGCCTACATTTAAAATAAAACTTCAGTCTATGCGTTCTTGTTGCTTTATCTGTTTGCTCTTTTTTATTACACACCTTCTTGAGCCCCTGGCTTGTTAGCCAGGAAGCCACTTTGCTCTTCCCCGTCTCTTCTGGGATCGACAGGGGCTTTTCACCAGGTGCTCCTCCAGAAACACTCATTCCATCTTTACTGTCTTGACTTCCTGAGGCAGGAGGGAAAGTAGTATGAAGAAACAGAAATCACCCTAACTCACTTATAAACTTACAAAACAACAGAGGAACTGACTTTCTTTTAAAGGAAACTGAACACGTTTGTAATGTGACGGTGGATTATTGCTTGGCTGGTGATGGGACGATTTGAAGTTAAAGTGGAGTAAAAGTGATCTTTAAGCAAAATAAACCGGTAACTTCGAACAATCGTCTGTAAGTTGTGAAAGTTGTTTACCTTCCTTGGTGCCCTTGACTTGACCTCGTGTGGTGTAACTCCTCCACACAGAACTGGAGTTGAAATAGTTGTCCTTCACAAACGTGTCGTCTGAACTGTCGCTTTCGTCACTCTTCGAGTCTTTTTCATCGTTGCTGCGGTTTGAAGAGCTCGAGCTTTTGCCTGCGGGACAAAGAAAGATATATAAAAAAAGCAGGATGAAAATGTCAGCTTCTATCTCGTGGACAAACGCTGCAGAGAACCTCCCAAAGTTCAGCTCACCCTTTTTGGGATGCCGTCCCGCATTGGTGCCCGAAACTAAAGCAGACGGCTGGATTTTTATCCTGGACACATCTACTCCACTACCATCGCTGTCTGAGCAGTGAGCCTCGCTCTCGTAGCCTTCCTTGAAGTTCTCCACGCTCTCTATGTGGTCCAGGTTGGCAAAATACTCATCACCCATCTCTAGACCTTCTTTGTCAGCGAAGTCATCAGTCAAGATTTTACCTTTTAAAGTGGCAGAAAAGAAGAAAACAGGAAGTTGTTAATAAAGACGTCTGCATGAGTCTGACTTCCACCATCTTTCTTTTAAAGCGTGTTCCTCACCAGCATAAATGCAGACAAAAGAGCCTTTAGCGATATCATCCAGACACCGGATGCCCCAGCCTTTGTTCTGAGTCTTAAAGAGCTGAAGGCGGACCTGCAGGCCGTGCTGCACCAGCCGGTTGGTGCACATCTGAACACAACATTTGCACCTTTTATTACACTCGTAGATCCTGAGAGAGAACCAGAAGGAACAAAGGAATGACAAGATAACATGTGATGAGTCTACAGAACATGAGCATGTTAGCCTTTTTAAAAACAAGTAAAAGACGCCGACCCTGTTGGCAGGCACTCCTCTAATCGTTTGTACAAATATCCTGCGTTAGGGTTGACCTGGCCTCCGGGTGTACAAGCTGTAGCCTGCAGAGTCAGCTGGTGGCAGAAACATTTGGACCTGTAATTAAGACAAGAAGATACTAAAATCCTATGACACATCTTCAGGAGATTAGCTATGGCTAACAAATGAAAAATAAAAAGTAAAAATGAAGCTGTACGAAGGAGCAGCTGCACTAACTTGTCTTGACAGCCGTCCGTGCAATCACACCCAACCAGGAAATCTGCACTGGTGTTAATAAACACTCCATCTTCAGGAATACGCTCTTTACCTTGAAGAGAGAAGAGGGTCTGTCAGTTTCTGAGTAGCCACATGCTCTTTTGCAGCCATTCTCAAAGTCCAGATGCTTGTCCGAACCAGATCAAACTGGAGTGCCAATGTGAACCCAGCTCAAATGTTTTATTGGATTTCACTGCAACGCATTTGTATGACGCAATGAAGCATGAAGGAGAGCGAGCACAGGTATGCCAGGTGTGAGAACCAGAGAACGACAGGAAAATTACCTGTAAACAGTTGAATTTCTAGCAGTAAATATACAGTTCAGGCTACAGTAACGACACTAAGTGCCATGTCTCTTCAAGCCACAAGCTGAGTTTGCTTTCCTAACCCATAAGGGGGTTAACTGCAAAGCTGGTTGCAGCTTTAGTCCCCATCTGTGTCATTATCTGAAACAACTGCAGCAGAGACTAAGGTCCGGTCACCATGGACTTGTCAAAATGTGCAACAAAGAAATGTGGGCTTGGAAAACTGAGTTTTAGTAGTTGTAGAAAAATGCATTTATTTTGCCCTCAGCACATCTCTGAGTGCATTATCAATAAATGAGGTAAAACACTCACATCACAGTTGCTTGACAAAGGAAGATTTAAGTCAGTTAGCCACCTGAGAGCATCTGTAGTGCAAAGCTTTAATGGTCATTTGCACGTTTACTTCAATCATTTTGCTGCGACATGTAATGAATAGAGTTAAACAGTCTGTCTGTCCGTGAATGTTGTGAGCGCGATAACTTGAAAAATAAGTGAGGTACCGACTTCCTTTTTGGTGTGTGAGTGAATCTAGGGTGTAAGAAAGATTAATTTCAAAAACTGCATTGCCATGTCAGAATCCAAGATGGCCACCACCATATTTGTAAACCTTGTGAGCTGGATAATTTGAAAAATAAGCAAATGGCCATAAACTGACCACCCCTATCATTTGAGGAAACTATGCTTTCTAGTTTTTTATATCGCTGAAAAGAATAGTTTCCTCAAATGATTGGGGTGCAGTGGCTGAAGATTAATCTATAGTGGCCAAGACCACCATTGGCCACCCTCTTGGCTCCACTGGTGGTGGATAAAATTGCAGTTACTCCCTGCGCTCACCAGCATCTGTCACTCTGCACCACCCCAGAAAATAAATACTGTACATAATAAAACGACTTCTGTTCTTATACACAGTTCAACTCCTACCAGCTTGAATATCTTGCACCAAAACATTAAGGTTTACTTGCATTCTCTGTTCAGTTCCATTTCAGAACACGCATCTCGAAAACTACATTCACTATTCAAATCCTTCAGCGATGACGTCGGAGAACCGCTTGTTTGAAATCTGATTGAACCTTTGAATATAAAGTTTGTGAATGACTTCTCAAATGTTTTGTCCTTCTCAAGGTTTAAAAAAGTGCACTGGTAGACTAAAACAGTTTGTGCTCAATAAATGATAATTCACCGAAACTAATCAACTGTTCTGACTGAATAATTAGGTTGTTGGTGCTGCCACAAAGAAAACCATCTCTATATATAAATTTATATATTACAAGCTGAGACATTTTTGATGCCATTTAATCCATCCATCCATTAACTTTACCTGCTTTATCTTTCCAGGTCACAGGGGTCACTGGTGCCCAGAGGAGGGGAGACACCCTGGACTCCACTCACACCTAGGGACAATTTAGAGTCACCAATTAGCCTAACATGCATGTTTTTGGTCTGTGGGAGGAAAATGGCGTACCCGGAGAAAACCCACACATGCACGGAGAGTACATGCAAACTACACCCAGAAAGGCTCCCCCGACAGGGATTCGAGCCAGCAACCTTCTCGCTGAGAGGTAGCAGCTTTACTAATGAGACCTTGATGCCGTTTAGGACTAATATAGTTTTCTGCATAAATTAACTGTAAAAATTGTTCCCATTTAAATTTCCATGATCCAACTTGATCTAAAATGTGAACATGAAAAACCTGTGCTGTCTCTTCTCTGGACAAACCCAAAGTAAATCAATGTAGATCTTACTGTAGGCTACTTTAGGAGGTGGGGTGGTATCAATCTCGTTGACACAGGAGAGAGCGATGTCCTCCTTCCCACTGGTGATGTCTGGAATGTAATAGAAGGGTCTTTGTGGCTGGAAGGGTCGATCCACGAGCACATATGGGTCTAGACAGAACATCTCTAAGAAGATAAAGTCACAGCGTGACTGGAAGAGGTAATTCTGTATCTCTGACATGTTGCGCAGGCAAAGTCCGCACGGAGCCTTGTAGGTCACATGGAAAGAAACCTGATGAGAGGACATGAAGGGAAAGGTTATTAAAACACAAATTTAATCAGGCAGGTAATATATTTTAATGTTTTATGGTCCTCTGTGGTGTTGCGGTTTATGTTTACTTTGCGGTTGACTTTGCGTCGACTCGTCATGCGTCTGAAATCATACAGCAGAGGAGTGAGGAGGGGGTTCTTTCCTAGGTGCATGTCTTGTTTGACCGGTCGAACGCGGTTCAGACATGTAGGCTGACATGTGTGTGCCAGGTAGAAGATTCTGTCCGTCGGGGCTCTGTAGGAGGGATGTTGGGGAATGGTGACCATTGCATGTGTCACAGGGGGAGGGGCAACAATCACAGTGGGTTGCTGTCTCTGGTGCGAAGGCGTGGAGGATGTGGGAGCAGTTGTAGTAATCAATATTTTTCCACTGTGAATTAACAAAGACAAAAAAAACAAAACAAAATGACCACTTTCTCTTGTAAACCAGAAAAGGCTACAGTATTCTATTAGCTTCACCAGTAGCAGACAGAACCAGATAGTCATGCAGTCTCCATTTTAAAAACAAGAACGCTGTGAAATATAAAAATAATAACACAACCGTAGTTTTCTGATTATATAGAGCTTAAAATTTCCCTGGAATTTGCATTTGAAATAAATTAGAAGTAGAAGTTTGTCAGCCGTGGACAAAGTTGTGTGTGTGTTTTTATTATTATTATAAATCAAAACTTACATTTCTAAACCTATGAAAACAAGTTTTCTTCATAACGAAAATACATTAGAGCCTACTATAAAAAGCACATTTATATGAAATATATTGTGGACATGTTCATGTAACATTTAAACAATATTTTAAAACACTATTAGGACACCCAGTGAACTTTATTTATTGTGCCATAAATTACTCCAAGTTCTTCAGACAGAGCTGAAAAAAGAGCTGCTACAGAAGCATGAATGTAAGAACAGGAAGTGGGAAAGTGGACATGGATTTGAAAAAAAAAATCAGTTTTAAAACAGTGACCTAAATTAATTTTGGAACGAGTGTTGAACTCACCCTGAGAAGATGGCAGAACTTGATGAAGACAGCAAGATTTTAGAAGCATGTGTCCCTCCCACCCCAGGGACAAATGGAGAGGTGCTCTTCTTTGCCATCTGATGCTTATTCCTTAAAGAGAGAAGCAAAAAGGTAAAGCCTGGCAGCAGGTTGGGCTGTCGTACTGTATGAATATTTATGGCAGTAGCCATCTAGAATTTTGATGTGGCAACCCAACTTTCGATGGGACCATTTCTTAGATGTAGCCATACACCAAAACGGAAGTTGCTACTTTTCAAGTTATCTAGCTCAGAAGTAGAACCGGACAAATGGAAGGGTTTTCTTCCGAAGGGTATTTGTTGTCTTCTCTTGGCTCCGTGACAGTGGACAACAAAGGACATTAAAGTAGGCTAAAAGGCATTTTCAAGATATTCATGATTTTCTAGTTGAATAAGAGTTTAAAACTTTTACCACTAGAACTAATACTTTGGCCCCTTTAGTCAAGTGTATGCCTTTTAAACAAAGTGACATCAGTAGTGTTTGCACAAGGTTTATTATGTAAGTGTACTTACTGAATATATTGAAGATGTGCGGTTTGAGTGGACTGAGGACTTTGCTGTGGCTGAACGATAAGCAGGGTTTGAGGGGTTTGCTGGGGCACAGGGGACTGCTGGGGTACAGGGGACTGCTGGGGTACAGGGGACTGCTGGGGCACAGGAGACTGCTGAGGTTGAAGGGGCTGCTGGGACTGTGGCGATGTCAAAGGCTGACTGGGTGATGCCTGTTGCACCTGGCCAGGAGCTGCTCCAACATGCTCAACACCAGTGTACTGAACTACCGGGCCTTTACTCCTCAATGCTCCTGGAGATAAACAAAACAGTGAAAAACATTTAAAGGGAGAGTCTAATTTAAAACGAAATAAATTATTGAAAGTGTGATTTGATGGTCTACTTTGAGATCGTCAAATGTGACTTCTCTTCAAAATCTAAGGCTTGACCTCTTTAGAAATAGATTTTGGACTCTTCCAATCAGGCCCTTGACAGAGGTCTGTCAGCAGCAGTAATAAAAGCAAAGAACCACTGCAAATGTATAGACAGAAAAAGTACTGACAGTTTCTCTAAAAACCTGTTTTCACCTGCCAACACACCGATGTGAAACTCAGCACCAAGTGACCCAAAATTAAGGCTAGGTTGACGGTTAACGTTAAAGCTGTGAAAGCAACAACAACAACAAAAACTGCAAGCATGATGTTTTCTTTGACAGCTTTCTTTCCCCTTCTGTCAACAAAGAGCTGATGTAACTGACCAGAAACCTCTACAGTAGTTTTGGCTCAGTTTAAAAGATAATCTCCCAGAAACTTGGGGGCTTTTCAACATGAATTTTAACAAATTCCAATTTGGCTTTTTTGTGTTTTTCTGTCAATATTAGAGTTTTCCTGGGTCTTTTTTCATAGAGTCCATTGTGATTCAGAATAACACAGATGATACGATCAGACAGTGATGGACCGTGACCTTAAGAGTTCAGTTTGAATGGCTTTGGATGGTTTCTAATTCTGCCATCCTCACTATTCGCTTGATCAACCTGAGGTTGCATTTCCGCTTGAACGCATGTACTGGGAGGTTGGCTACAGCCCCAAAGGTCTTGTAATTTTAAATAATATTTACAATTGTGGTCAGAGGAACATAAAGTTGCTTGGTTGAAGGCCTCAAAGCCTTTATCTTCAACATGAATACCTATAATCTTCTTTCTGAGCTCCTCGGACAGCTCTGGCCTTTGTTTGTGATGGTCCATGTTCAGTGTGGTGCAATAAAAAGCATGAAGGCATGTGTGATACTAACACATAATAATAATGCAAGGATTAATAGTTCTTTTAAGGGTACCACTTGTCCATACTTGTACCATATCTTTGTCAAATAAACAACAAATCTTTTCTTTTTTTACTTTATCAAATACTAAAGGCATGCAGATATACACTAGTCAGTTGCTTCTAGCTGAATCCCTTTTCATAAGAAATGAAGCGTGATGAGTATAATGAGCTATTGGGATATCAACAAATTTGTCTGCTTCTGTATTTCTCCTGTATGGATTATTTTTCAACATAAACGTGTTGCATTACCCATGTTTGGTCTTGTCCTTTGGTGGCCAGCCAGCTTCTTCTCCTGGGTGGTTGCGGAAGTCATTTTCAGGTTAAACATGGGCTCCAATCTCGTGGATCCTCTGTAAATCCATTCACTCCTTTTGTCTTCCTGCTTGACACAAAGCAACACAAGGAATTCAAATATTGGAGTAAATTATCTCAAATTCTAGTTAATGAATACAGTACATTTATTCATCAAGAAGAATACTGCAAGCAGTGCAAGGTTTATTACAGCTGCCACATCTGGTTATTGGTTAACTATTGGACTTCATCAAATTTTATTACCAAAGTATTGATAAATTTATTTTTTACCAAAATATATTTTAATGCTGTTTCATTTGCACTATTTTTGTTTGATTTTACAATAATTACTATCACTTTATATTGTCAAGTTAGAGATAAAAGTTTACATTATGCTTTGTTTTAAAGCTTTAGGGGATTTTTCTCCACAAAATGCAAGAATTTAATATTTTCTATCTGAGATTTTATTTTTTTTTTGGTATTAAGAGTTTGGTATGTTTGTACCAAAAAGAGAATTTTGACCAAGCTGCCGTCCACCTCCTCCACTCGGCTCTTCCACCATGTTCCCTCCCACTCCGTCTTGATTATCTGGCCGACCTTCAGGAGCACCATCGGCCTACTGGGATAGGCGGAAATGTACTCCTCGATGAAGTCTCGACAGGATGCGTCCTCTATGTCTTCCCAAGTACGTTTTACTGCAAAAACAAATACTATCTTTATTAAACTCTCAGCCTAAAGTTATTTTACTATTTGAAAGGAAATTAGAAAAGGGCCCCTACGTGGTCTGCAGACTGGGTAAAGTTCAGGCAGTATCACATAAGAAGCATAGCCATCATCAAAAAATATCAAAAACCTGAAACACAAAGACAGGACATTAGTGAGCTCTCACAAATCAGCACCTCTCCAACTCTTCAGATTTTTTTTTATTGACTCACCTCATGCGGTTCTTGTTGTTGGGCATCTCTGCTATAATTCCTGCGTAGAGCCACACTAGGTTTCCATCTTTGTACTTAGCGACAACACGGGCCCCGACAAACAGGCTCTCCAGGGTCGGGTTATATTCAAAAGCCACGTGGTTCCCAGACAGCAAACTCTTGCCTTTATCAAACCTCACTTTATATTTAAATGTACTATTGCCTGCATTAAAAAAAAAATCAAAACATAGTAAGTTGAGGAAAAACCCAGCTTCTCGAAAGAAACCTGAAGAAGACATACCAATAGTGTTGACAGCAACAAGGGTGCCTTTGTGCCACGTTTTGGTGCGTTTTTTCCCCAGAACGGTCATCCCAACTTTTAGTTCATCTTCTTTTAGGTTCGGATTTGGCTGGGTCATGGCCTGAGATGGAGCCTGTGATACAAATACTGTTGGTGCTGAACCTTGAATCCCTGAAAGATACAAGTGTACAAATAAATGAATATCAATGAAGCTTCGACATAAGATTTGAAACAAAGACCATCATATATGCTCACCGGACTGAGCTGAAGGTGAAGAACGGATCAGTGGAGCTCCTGGTGAAGGCTTGTTCACCATTAGGGCCAATTTGTTCACCTGCTGGGAGGTTTTCTGTAAAACTGCAGAGGCTTCTTTTAACTGGTAATAATAAAAAATAATAAAATTAAATTAAAAAAACAGGAAGCAGAATTTTAAAAAGCAGAGTCAGAGTAGTGTGTTTCACAGTTTTTAAATTAAATGAAAGCTATCAAACACTTATTTTAAGAATACTGCCTGTAAATAAATCTGCCAAGTATTTATCTTACATGTTA
>JARVGS010001283.1:15841826-15856604 GCA_031762315.1 Hypsolebias antenori
CCACATGTCATGATGTCTCTGATCAAGGTTCCCCATGTGCTTACACAGCTGCCCACTGCTCCACCTGGCTGTGTCTCAGGTGTGATGGGTTAAAGTCAGAGAACTAATTTCACCATTGTATGGAAACATACAACGATGACAATCTCATACTTCCCTAAACTTTAGAGTTTGAACATGCATCGACACTGCGCTCCTAAAAGATGTGACGACCATCTGATTGGTGTATTCTGTTCAGGGCTGGCTGCTTCTGATTGGTCAAAAAAAAGCTGCAATAATTGGATGAATCAATCAGCGGACCAGTCAGTCAGTCAACCTCTACTGATTTATTTGTAACAGATTATTGAACAGATGTGATCTAGTGATGTTTTAGTTGAACTGATGAAAGTGTTGTTAACGAAGCAAAGTTTAGTCTAATTCATTCATAATAGTGAAACTCATAGTTTCACTTGTGATCACGGCATTTCATTTGCATGCTGTAAAACTTAAAGTCCTGCAGAGAAACTGAGGTGGAAGCTTGTCTCCCTCTTAACGCAGACTCACTCCAGCGCAGGGATCCGATGTCCTGACCCTTCTCGATAAAGAAGACACGACTTCCTGTCTAACCCCTGCAGAGGTCCGGCTCTTCAGTTTTAACCAAGCGTTCCTGCACTCCTACCCTGAACCCTACTGGTCATAATCTGGTCCCCAGTTCTGCTGTGGATCAGTCCAGCGTGAGTGCTGACTGTAATGTGGCAGAAACAGCTGAGAGACCGACTGCGGGCGTGTCCACGGAGCCGGGCCCGATCAAACACCAGGGCGGACTCGCTTCGTTTACTGCTCCTTGTAATTTGTGTTGCTGCAGCGTTTTAATCGTTGTGTGTGTGTGTGAGCGCAGGCTCCACAGAACTGGGACATGAAAGAGACCAGTGTGTTTTCAGGCTCTGGGTGAGAAATTATCAACAGGCTGCAGCCAGCTGCCTGAAAGTTTAGATTGTAGTGGGGGTGAGTCAGTTTTTCTGTGGTCCAACTCACGCTGCAGTGAAGCCTTTTCAGACGTCTGCCTTCCTGCTTCGGCTTGTTTAGATTCACATTTTCCAAGCTCGTAACGTGTAAACCGAAACCACATGACGGCACAAAAGGCTCCTGTTTTGGATGAAGTTTTACTTTTACCGACCGTAAATCAGGATTGATGGACACGTTGAGGAAGTTTGACCTTCCTGTCACAATATTCAGGTTAAAATGTGCACGTTCACAAAGAGCCAGACACTAAATTTGAATCTGGTACTAAATAATCAGGACAAAAGTTTTGTAGGGGCGGCACGGTGGATCAGTTGGAAGAGCTGCTGCCTCAATGAGCAGGTTGCCTCAGTTCAGTTGAAAAAAGGCTACCACTTTACAATAAGACTCCCCTTATACTGTATATGCTAATAGTTTATAGATATGTTATTAATTCATTTCTAAACACTTTATAAATCATTAATAACTGCTTATTATGCGTTAATTAAGGGCGAGAAAGAGACAAAACTGACCAGTTTGTTGCCAAATAGACAGTCACATCTGTTCACCTATATATTTCATCTAGAGTTGTTGAATTAAACGTTTCAGACTAATACTACTTAAGCACAATAAGCATTTGTAAAACTTTTTTTAGCATATAATATTGTACTTTGTCTCTGCATTATAAGTATCTATCGTTGTAGATACTTATAATGCAGTGACAAAAATACAAAAAAGTTACAAAGTAACTTAGTCTGAAATGTTTAATTTAGCAATTGTAGATTAAATATATAGGTGAACAGATTTTGCTCAATTTTTGGCAACATACTGGTCAGTTTTGTCTCTATCTCACCCTTAATTAATGCATAATAAGCAGTTATTAATGATTTATAAAATGCTCATAGAGGAATTAATAACATGTCTATTTATTAGCATCTCTAAGGGGAACCTTATTGTAAAGCGGTACCCCTGAATGATGGTAGGATGGAGTAGGAGATGGATTGACAGATCGGGTCTTGTTCTCAGTAAAGAGGGTGTTGCTCCAGTCAGCCGCGGTGAATAAAGAGTTGAGTCAGATGACAAAGCTCTGGCTTTACTAGTCTGAACATTCCAATGAGCTTCCTTCATAGGGTGACCTGGCTCAGCTTTAGAGTTAGGGTGAGGATCTCCATCATCTGGGGGAGCTCGGAGCAGAGCCGGTGCTCCTCTGCATCGAAAGGAGTCAGTGGTTCACCTGTGCCTGCTGGACTCCTCCCTGTGGAGGCTTTCAGACATCTACCCCTGGAAAGAGACGGCACAGACCAGAACTTGCTGGAGGGATTATATATCTCCTCTGGTCCAGACCTCCCTCTCCCCAGAGAAACTCCCCAGCTCCTCCTGGAGGATTTTATAAAAATAAAGTAATTTCTCTCTGGTTGAAACACAAACCAACATCTGGTCCTCGAGTCCAGTGGGAGTGTTTTTAACTCCCACCTTTAATTTAAGCAGTCGTGAGTAAAAATAGTAAAAATAGGCTCCGACTATAATTTCCACTGATGTTTGTAAAACACCCACGTGCACTTGGTGATTTTCAAGGAGGTTGCTGCACTAGGGGCTGCAAGAATGTGCACAGCTTTCTCATTTTTACAGATGGGCGTTAATCGATGATGGGCTCCAAAACGGACCACAAAAAAATGGTAAAGAAGGTGTTTTACTAGTGAGCTCAGAGTTAACCTCTCCTTCTAAAGGAAACTAGTCTTAAAATAATTTAACTGTATTAGAAAGTCATGCTGACAAGAAAGAATGCTCCACCAAAACCTACAAGATGCAGAGTAATGCTGTTCCTCCATGTTGGATGGTAGTTTGTCTTCAACCCTAATAACACTGAGAGTAAACAATTTATTATTTGTAATAGAAAATTATTTTGTGGGATTATTTAAAATTTAAGTTATGCCACATTTGGAACGCAACTGTTTTACTTTTCAACACTCATTTTTAAACAATGTTGTTGGTCGTTTGGAACCCCTGCCCCATCTCTGCATCGTCTCCTAAAGAAGTTTTACCCTCGATTGGACCCTCTGTTCTTGCTATTAGAAATAACTGTGTTGCTACAAGCGTGGTCTCTGATGTTTCCAAACATGCAGTAGTAACTCTGTTAATTAAAAAACCTGGACTTGACCCTTCAGCCTGCTCAAATGTCAGACCAATCTCAAAACTTCCCTTTCTTTCAAAACTCTTGGAGAGAATAGTTTTCATTCAATTAAATGAGTTTTTGAACGATAATGGAACTTTTTTTAATCTTTCAGTCTGGTTTTAAACAATTAGACAGCACCAAAACAGCTTTAGTGAGGGTTTGTAACAACATTCTGTTAGCAAACGATTCTTGTCAGTTTGAGATCCTTGTAGTCCTGGACCTTACTGCTGATTTTGATACTATTGACCACAGTATCTTTATTTCACAGCTGGAACACTGGGTTGGGATTACAGGTGCAGCATTAGAACGATTCCGCTCGTATCTGAGGGACAGGAGTTTCTGTGTTAAGGTTGGAATTAGTGTATCTGCTTCAGCATCCCTTTCCTGCGGGGTTCTGCAGGGCTCAAATCTTGGACCCCTTCTGTTTTCACTCTTATCTGCTCCCTTTGGGGTCTATCCTGAGGAAACATGGTCTTTCATTTCACTGCTATGCTGACGATTATCAGATTTATCTGCCCCTTAAAACCAAACCATTCTTACTCCATTCACAGTCTGTTAAAATGTCTTGATGATATTAAGGCATAGATGGCTTCAATTTTTTTGTTTTACTGATGAGAAGACCAAAATCATTGTGTTTAGCTGTAGCTCTACTGCGGTCTCTGTTCCTATAAACCTTGACCCTCTTGAGCCATATCTTAAACAGTCTGTTACAAATCTCTGGATGGTTTTAGACTCTGACTTTAAGTTTAATAAACAGATTAAATCTGTTCTTCAGAAAAACTTCTTTCAGTTAAGGCAGATAGCTAAGCTTAAGTCACTGTTGACCAGATCTGACCTTGAAAAACTAGTCCATGCCTTTATCACTTCCCAACTGGACTATTGTAATGCACTCTGGGTTTGGGTCAGTCAGGTCTCCATTTCACATCTCCAGCTCTTCCAAAATGCTGCAGCCCAGCTCTTAACAGGAACTCGTAGGTTTGATCATATTATACCAGTTTTATCCTCCCTGCACTGGCTCCCTGTACGTATCAGAATTTATTTTAAAATTCCCCTGCTAACCTTTAAGTGCATAAATGGTCTTCCACCCTTTTATCTCTCTGAGCTACTGGAACCATGTTCCCTCTTGGGCTCTGGGATCATCTGATCAGCTGCTTTTGGTTGTTTCAAAAACAAGATTGAAGCTCAGAGGAGATTGGGCTTTTTCAGTCGTGGGCCCCAAACTTTGGAACAATCTTTCCCCCAACATTAGACCGGTCACGTCACTTCCTGCTTTTAAATCTCTGGCTTTTTACACAGTGTGATTTTATGTACTATTCTATTGTTCTGTGTTTTTACGTTTTTCTTTTGATGCCTTTTAATCGATTTTCAGTACTATTATTGTTTTTTTTTCCCATTAAATTACTCCCATTGATTTTTATGTAGTACTTTGGTAACAGCTGCTGTTTTAAATGTGATTTATAAATAAAGTTGACTTGACTTATCTAAACCTGAGGGGAACAACCTTAGACTAATTACCCATAAAACTCATATTTACATAGATCGTTCTTTTTTTTTTTTTTTTTTGCATCCTGAGAATGGAAACTACTTCTTTATTATAAATTATTATTTTCCTGCCATTGGTTCTTACTTAAGCAAAGCAAACAAAATATTTTCTTTGGTTTAAAGTGGCAATAAGTATATCTTTATGTAAAGTGTTGAGTTGGGTGTTTAAATTTAGTCAATAAATTATTTCCTGAATAAAAATAAATGTGTGTTATGGGAAGCGTCTTGCGTTGGATGACTCGACATGTGTCACGTTTTGGAGCTGAGTTTGACGGGAAGTGTAAAAGAGTAGTGAGATGTTTTTACATCTTGTAGCTCCGTTCTGAGGGTGCCGTGTTTAGATTCCCTCCTTTAGCAGCCGTAACCTTTGACCTCTAACACACACAGCTTTTTATGGAGATATTTGAACATCACTTGTTGGTGAAAACGTGGATTTTTCTCGCTTGGTTACTCTCTGGCATGAAGAGTTTCCACAGCCTCGTCCAAGCTTCCTCCCCTGTGTGTTTGTTGGACCGGGCAGAGTGCACTGACCTCTAAAACCAACTTTGCTCCTCTCTTTGGTGCTTTTGTTCAGCTCTGACCCGAGTCTCCTCCTTATCGGACTTCAGTTTTGAAACTGGCGTCTTGTCTCATCACTGCTTCTCCTGTGTTTGCCAGCCTCTCATTTGAAAGGACTCCCTGTCTGCGGTGATGGACTGTAAATAGAGGTTCTTCCTCCTTTTGTCACTGGGCTCTTTCATAAAAAAAAAAAAAAAAAAAATGCTGCAAAAAGTCCATCTTTACGCTCATCCTGGCAGTTCAAAAATCAAATATGGAGCCGACCACATCCCGCAGAGACACGAGCTTTCAGAAACGAAGGGAGCGTTGATGATCCATACGAGGCGATGACTGTGAGGGACATCCCCCTCGTATGATTTTCAAAACATCACATGACTGAGCTGAAGCACCAGCTTAACTTGTCAAGTGGCGGCCATTTTTATGGGCCAAAGCTTGCGCAATCAGAAACTGAATTTGTCTGAATTCCCGTAGTTTGAAATAAAACCCATTGGTTTGAAAATGAATTTCACTAAATTGAAACTGAATTTCTTTGATTCTGCTAAAGGTTTCTTCCTCATGAGCGAGTTTTTCCTTTCCACTGTCGCCTTTATGCTTACTCAAGATGAGAGTTCTGCGATGGAGTTAAACTCAAAGCATTCTGCTCTTCAGAAAAATCATGTTAAATTATTATTTTATATGCGAGTGTTTCTGTTCAGTGCCCTGAGACAACTTCTGTTGTGACCTGGTGCTATATAAATAAACAGGATTGAATTGAATTGTACTGTACTGAAAAATCAGTTTGACTATTTCGTTTTCAGTCCTAGGAATTTCAGTTTTAATTCCAAAATTCAGTTTTCTGCATCACACATCCGGTTCCTTGATAAAGCCCCGGAGTAATTGAACGCAGATTGACAGATTTACGTTTCACGTCAGTGAAACTTCCTTTATGGAAATAAAGGCTCAGGGTTCAGGTTTTTATTAATCGGACAGAGTGGTGAGTTTATCTTTGTTTGCTCTGGTTGTTTTTAGAGTTGATTGGAACCTCTGTGGTTGCAGTATGGTGTTTAGTGCGTTATCATTCACAGGATGAAGGTCTGAATAGACCTGTCACGATAAAAAAATTTGCTGGGCGATTAATTGTCTCAGAAATTATTGTGATAAACGATAATATTGTTTGAAAGTTGAAAATAATTAGTACATAATTACTGTCAAATTTAAAAAGAAATGTTGGTTAATTTTTGTGTCTAGTACTGTTTGAACCGAAGGATGGATAGTGAGGGAGCGAGCAGCGTGTCTCTTTAAGAAAAATGGGAGGGAGGCCCCTTGACACGACATGGGCTGTATCTCTTCGGTTTTCAAAATGCCGGATGCTCGGTGTGGTTTTAGCTCTTTAGCATAGCATTTGTCACACAAAGCTTTTAATAAAAAGTCAGTAAACAAGTTCTCTGCTTCTTTTGCAGAGAAAAAAAAAAACTTCTTAGACAAAGGTATGGGTTTCAACCATGAATTTTGGAGCTTTGACAAGACTGAGGTTTTTTTCCCGAGGTCGGTCTGTTAGCTTAGCTCGTAGCTTAGCTTCTCAGCAAAAACACGATTTTGGATTGTTAAAATGGATTTTAAAAGAAAAGAGAAAGGGAGGGGTCAGCGAAGAGCACCAGAGTTTTGTCATCCACTATCCAGTAGAAAAGGAGATACACAAAGAAACAATAAAGCCGATAAATGAAAATGAGGTCGATAATTTTTGTTTATCATACGACTGATTGATTGTTTAACGCGACAGCTTAGTCATAATCACTACCTTAAGCATGAGGCTGTTCAAAGAGGAATAGACTACAACTGGTAACTACTGTCTTGGGGCAGCTGCGGCTGACTGGTAAGAGCAGTCATCCTCCAATGGGAGAGTCGGGGGATCGATTCGACCAGAAGTCACATGTTAAAGTGCCCCTGGGCAAGACACTGAACCCATCATTGTCTCTGATGCGTGTTCCATCAGTGTATGAATGTGACCTAAAGCAATGATTAGTCTCTATAGAATGATTTGTTCAGATTATCTTTGTAGATATCTAGTACAGTGCAGTATGAATGTGTGTGTGGAGGTAAATGAGGGCACAGATTGTTTTGTAAAGTGTTTTGAGTATCCTGATTAGATAGAAAGGCACTATTTAAGTACCGTCCATTTACCATTTAACCTTTCCACAGAATTCTACTTCAAGAAAATTGAGCTATCCCTTTAACTTCAGAGTAATGACTACAATATGACTAATAATAAACCATCAGAAAACCAAACAATGGAACTTGTGTTCTGTAGTTGAAGATGTTTCGCCATTTGGGGAGTGTCCTCAATCTGAGTACAGTATTGAATAGCTCAGGAGACTTCTCACAAGACATACTGTCATATCAAGAATGGTTTCTTACGCTGAACATGACCTTCATAAAACTCCACATTTTCCCCATTGCTGAGCCGGGTACACCTAGCCCTTTTGGTTGGTAAATATTTAACATCTACAACATTTTCCACTCATAATTTTACCTGATCAGTGAGAAAGGAAGGTTTGTACGACCCATCAGTATTGGTGTTGCCAGTTCCTCTAAGAGTCTTCATGTGGGAAACGGCCATTCGCAGGATGGTTAGTTTGTCTGGTTTACGTGCTAGTGCGCTGCATGAGGGCACCATATCTGACAGTTCTGTGATGTAAGCAGTCATCTTGTTCCGCCGCCGCCGCTCAATCTCACTGTGATTCTCCCTGGAATGAGGAAACGAGGGTGGAAAAAGTGGAGAGAAAAGAAGGTGTTAAAATGGGCAAACAGATGGGTAGGTGAGCATCTTAAAGTTTAGCTGACATTGCAATGCAAGTGTGACAGAAGAAAAAAGAGCTTGGAATGAGAAACTGTAAGAGAAGAAGCTGACTTAAAAAAAAGCGTAGTTTATAACCTCTGTGTGAGAAAGCAAGAAAGTCTGTTTTTTGAGGCCAGATTGGGTGACCAAAAAAAAAAAAAAAAAGCCATGTGCAGAAAAAAAGTTTTTTCAGTTGTCCTGAAAAGGAAGGGTGGGAGGGTGGGGGGGCATACACAAGGACCAGTTGCTCAGACGATGGGATTACCAGAGTGAAAAGGGTCCCAGACTCACACACAGCAGTGCAGTTAGTGACACATAACACAGTGACAGGCTGGGAAACACAACCAGCTGCTTTTCTGTCGAGCACCAAAACAGACACACGGAGCAGCAAGTTGTACATATAATTTTGTGCCGTCCAAACGTCAACGTGCTGGGATCCCAGCATGACAGGACAGTGTTTGATCCTTGCATTTGATATCAATGTGGATACAAGCAGGAGAGCACCCCTTCCTCTGTGCTACATGCCATACCTGGCTAGTTTTTCCTTATCTGCAAAACTCTGATCGTCTTCCAAAAACCTGGAAATTAAACCAGCCTTCTAAAAAAAAAAAAACAAGCCCAAAAGCCACTACCAAATTATTTAAAAAAGTGTAGGATGAAAAAAAAAAAAATGAGAGCACTGAAAGAAGAAATTGTAATTTGTTTTAACTTTACTGCATCCAATATACTCCCTCCACTCACGTTAGTTTCTTGTTTGCACTCTTACCTGGCAAAGCGCTCTTTTTCACTGCTGGAGCCCCCTGTTTCATCATCAAATCTGACAAAGAGAAGAAAAAAAAAAAGAGTTATCAACGCAGCTCAAGACAATTCAAACATGTTAATCTTATCTAACTTCATGAAGCAGTTTTCACACAAGCTCTGCAGCCCTGAAATTAAGACAGAATTTAATTTAAAAAAGCCACATGTAAGAATGTGAATGTCAACAGCAGCCACATTGGACGCTGTGCAAAGTCTACTCTGCCTCTATCTTATATACAGACTGTATTATTTCTAATTTGCAAAGGTATGGATTTCTGTGCAACACCATCACAGAAAGGTGCACATTAATAAACCAATCTTTCATTTTATTTAAAAGGAAAGCTCCTAAGCAGAAATGACTAAATATTAACACAAAGTATAAATAGTACTACAACAGTTCAATATTTCAAATCATAAGTAAAGCACAAAACAAGATATCCAAGATTGTTGATTGATTCAGATCATTAAAAAGGACAGACAGGGGTCCTGCAAGACTGAAAGACAGCTACATGTCTGCAGTGCACAATATTGCACTCAAAAATTGGACAAAACAATGATCTTGTATCATAAGAATGTATATTATAATTAATTCCACATTTTAATAACAGGCCATGCAAATGCACATTAAAAAAGAGGTGTTTATTTTAAAGAATTATGTCACTGTCTAGTAATTTGTTAGCATATTTAGTCATTGCAATGTAAGCTAACAATTGACTATTGTGTCCCAGACTAAACTAGATGTCACTTTTTTCATTCAACCTTTATTTCTACAAGTTAGTCTCACTGAGCCACAAGGACTCATTTACAAGGGACCTGTTTTAAACAAAGAACACAGATGAGGTACAGACAACAATAGACAATCATATAAAAAGCAGTTAAAATGAAAATGTAAACAGAAGAAAAAAATAATAATAAAAAGCAACTACATTATAAAGAGGTGTAAAATGCTAAAAACATGAACATGTCTGCATTGGGTTTTTGCTATGAACTTCAGAGTTGTTAGCAGCACTTGTGAATAAATGAGGTATAATATTTGCAAAATTCATTCATTCAACCTTTATTTATACAGGTTAGTATCATGGAGCCTCGAGGACTCATTTACAAGAGAGACCGGTTGTGAACATATAGTCCTACAGTTAGTTCTTTTGTTTTTAATATATACAGTACAGTATATTAAAAGCTTAATACAATCTTATGACTGTCAACTAGTTTTGCCGCTCAGTTTTAGTAAGTTTGTTTGTAGGAGTTAAGAAACTCATTTGCAAAGGAAACAGTAGACGTTTGTTGCAGCTGTCGTTTTTTTTTTTTGTCCCCTGTATGCTGTTTTGAAATTAATATTTCCAGATGCAAATACATGTAGCACTGATATTTGTACTCTAAACTCTGCCTGCTTGCCTTACTGGGCTGTAAACAAAACACTGTGTTCTTTACAGCGTATTTTCTCCACTGACAACAAGCACAATGTCACACTTCCCAATGGAAATGGGTTTGTTTATTCCGTGAGTGAGTACAGGAAGCTGCACCAGCCACTTGATTCTAGACTAAAGTTCAAGTGTGGGAAAAAAAAAACATAAAAAAATAAAATACCTCATCATTTTGTTTCCTTCTTCTTCATCAATGTCTGCCCTGTAATGTAAAGCGTAATAAGCTAAGTACAGACTTTTAAAAACAAAAGCCTGTCAGCATATTCACATGTGCAGCACTGACATGGCAGCTCAAATGTAGTAACACACTTACACAGCTCGTCTTTTGTTGGTCCCCTTCGGTGCCACAGCCACGCCACTTGTTTGGGCTCCACTTGCTCCCATACCCAGATTAGGGTCTGGGTCTGCTAAATCTATTAATAACACAGCAACGGAAAGAGCCAGTTTAGCAGATGACAGGTGATTTCCTTTTTTTTTTTTAGCTCAAACGCCACTGAAAAAGAGACTAAACCGCCGAGCGGACCTTGTACTTAAAGACAAGTTTCTTTAAAGTACACAGTTCCCTTACAGTCTGTGCCTGAAACATTAAATAAGCGCCACATCACTGATTGGGAATCTAATCACAAAGTTTGCGGGCAACACTGCAGGGCTAGCTTCAGCTACAAATACTTGAAAACAAACATCTGGATCGCGTTCATCCACCTCTGCTTGACAGTCAGCAAACTTTAGGTTTTACTTTCTCATCTTTCCTGTGCTGCCTTTACAAACATCACCATCAGAGGACTGTTTTAACCGGTTGTTACATAGCTATAACAGCTAGTTAGCAACTTTCACTTGTCTCGGGTCGTTGCAGAATTAGCTTTAATGCTAAGCTAACTTAGCCAATGCTGTCACGCTATCTTTGGAAAAGTGTCTACTAAAGGCTCGAGAGAAAAAAACACACGAGTGATTAAAAGCAGCGTTGTAACGTTAGTAGATTGTTACTGTGACTTTTTTATTTCTTACCTGGATTTGAAGAGGACATGTCCGTGTTGAATAACATAAACAAATAACTTCTTCCAGCGGAAAAAAAAATAAAAAATCTCACCCTCCACCCACCCTCTGGCTAGCTAGCTTCAGGCCAACCGGTGTCGAAGTTCCTGACGCGTTCTCACTTTTTTCGTTTAAAAACTCCAAACAGCCATTATTATTAGTCCAGAGTCACGACAGAATTTTATCCTCAGCCAAATCAAATCTTCGAGCTCTGTCACTGCTTGTTTCCCTATTTAAAACCCCTCAGCCTAAGTAAGATGGCGAAAACGCTCGAGCTGCTTTCCTTTCAGTCTCCTACTGGACAGATACTAGTGACGTCACTGGTCAGGAAGCCCTTATTTTCTTCCTCGGCGGTGTTTAGGAAGGCAATTGTAACATATAATCAAACCACACTGTAAACAATTCCCAAACTGACGTTTAAAGTATTTTAAAAATACTATTGCCACAGAAAGTCATGCTATATAGTGCATTATTACTCTTATTCTTTGCAGGCTTTTAATATTGGACTAAATTTGATTAAAATCATCTTTATAATTTACAAAAGCCCCCACAAATAACTGTGAAAATATTAGATGTTTTAATAAACTGTGATGTAAAAAAAGAAAGTACTATTTTAATCTTAAGGTTTTCACGCATCAGGATATACAGTAATAATAAAAATCACTTCATTTTTTGCAGGTTTTGAAATCATTTTGCTGATATGTTTTGTTAGACTAAATTTTGCAGTTAAATATTTTCACTTTGGACAGTTTTTCATGGTCTTGTTTTTTGTTAATGTTTATGACTGGACCTACTTGAACCTCCTTGGTTTTTGTCTTATTTGTATTAGATACTTTTAATGTTCGGTGACCTTATTCAGATGTCCATTTCTGACATGATTTGTATTAATTTTTGTAATTTTGTCCAAATTTTTTCCTCCCATCTTCCTCCACTGAAGAACTCACAAACTGAGCATTGCCGTTACTTTACATCTTCATACCAAAACTTGTTTTTACGAAGCGGTTTACACCTGCTACCACCAGTTCATCCATCCATCCAATATATTTTAACCGCTTCTTCCATTCCTCAGTTGCATTTGATTAACCACACCTACATGCTACTTATTCTTAAACTTGTAAGAGTATATTTTGCATTTCACAAGATAAGTTTGCATTTTAATTTAAGTGTTTAACAAATAATAAATGTAACACGACAAGCATTTAGGCGCAACTGGAACTTTGGGTACACAACTTCGTTCCACCTCATGTCATATCGCTTTACAACTTAACTGTTTGTGTTTCATTTTTTAAACACTTTTATTTGTTCTTCTCAATTTGTATGTTTTTTTATGGTTGTTTACTGTTGTCTTTGTTGTCATCACCCTTTGTTAAAATCAGGTCTCTCTTGAAAATGAGTCCCTGTATAAATAAAGGTTGAATGAATGCACTACATGATGCGAATGACAATAAAGATACTTGAACATCTACATCTTTTGAGACGCCACATCAACCCCTCCAAAAAATAAAAATACAACTTGAAAGTGTTTTTTTTTTATTGTGAATTATTATTTTTTTATCATTAATATCAATACTTGGGCATCATTAAATAAAACAAAATAAAAATATAACACTGTAAATAGGCCACAGCTGTTTCTTCTGTATCGCTGGAGAAGAAAAGTCACTGGTTGGTCGGGATAATTAAAAAAATGTGGTAGTGGAATGAGAGTGAAAAGAAGCTCATTTTTAAAGAAGGGAGATGTGGAATCAAACAGTGGGGAGGAGGGCTTGCTTGGATCTACAGGGCTGAGGCGGAAACTGGGAAAAAAGGAGAGGACATGAAGACAGGAGAGCTCACCTTTCATCAAGCGTAAGGCACTTGAGATAGAAATATACATTAAAGCATGGCAACAAAGATAAAACACTTCCTTCATGACTTCAAATTAAAACACATTTCCTCCAAAAGACAAAAACTAACTTTTTACACAGAATCACCTAATATTTATATCAAGATTGAAATGTTCAGCCAAGTTAAAGAACATAACCTCGGCTTTTAGGCAGTGAACTGAAGAAATCTGGTCCATTCCATTTATCTTAGAAAACTTCCTATATTTCCACAGTACAGTACTCATTTTCACAATGATTACGCTGAGTTATCACTTTTCTGTAGGTGGCACCATCAACGCGGCGTTGGAGCTCGAAACAGATTCAGAAACTGATTTGTCAGTCACAAACTGTGCCGAGCACTCGTTTCTGTCCGCTGCGCTCAGCTTTGACAAACACATGATTGAAAAACTACACCTCTAAAAGATGAGCGTCCTCACCTGGAAGCAGAAATTCAAACAAAATAACACCAGCTGGATTAAGACCAAAACTTGAACCCTTTATAAATAGAACGAGCTGCACTGGGGGAGAAGAGGCACACAGGCCTACTGCAAAATATTACTTCACATAGTTTGTGCAAAGATGTTGCAATAGCTGAACAGATGCATAGTTGCATAGCTGGAGAAAAACGGAAATCAACGCCCCGTTGCGTTGCATCACCTACAATAAAGTGAAATAAAAACAGAATAAAACAGCAGTTTTGACAACTGAAAGCTTTAAGAAAGCTCTAAGGCACACAGTTAACAAGTGAAAGCTAAAGAAGCAGCAGCATCACTTTCCTCCACACTTTGCTCCTCTTCATGTTCTCCCCCGTCTCATAAAAAGTTTTAGGACTAACGATGGCAGTGATACATTTTCTCAAAGCAAAAAGCCGTGCCATTTAGCGTAGTGTCTATCACCTGCTGGGTCCTCTAAAGGTACGACTAAAAACGTGTGTTCATGTACGAGTAACAGTGTCGATTTTCCTATTAATATCAGCTGTTCCTAGTTTTAGGGAATACTTGCCCTCTTCCTCCCATCCACATCCCTTCTTTTTGTCTTTCCTCATCGCTCCCTTACATCTCCCCCTCTGAGGGATTTGAGTCCTTCTCTATGTTACTTCTTTTTTCATCTTCACACGGGGTCACTCTGTCTTGCTGTGGTTATTGTTGTGGACTGTGTGGCCATTTTGCACAGGTCCATTTTTCTTCACGTGGTTTTTATCCTCTGCTTCCATTTCCTCCTCGTCTGATTCGTCTGTTTCATCTTTGTCGCTCCTGTCGTCATCCACTTTTTCCTGGAAAAACAAAACACAAAACAGGCAAATAAATTAATTAATTATAACTAGGCCTATGCTAGTGAAGATTCTCAGTCATCCAGGACATGATAAAATAAAAAAATAAAAAAAGTTCAATACAGAAACAACAGGACTTTATTTGTGACAGAAGACGTTTCGCTCTTCATCCGACGAGCTTTCTCAATTCAAAGAGCAGAGTGTGGGAGTGAGGTTTTAAAGGCTGAGATAACACACACACATACATATGTGAATTGACAAATCACACCTCACACCTTAAACAGTAGGGGTTTCTTAAGGTCTTTGTTAGTCTAATTCACAGATGAGGC
>JARVGS010001283.1:15859572-15870696 GCA_031762315.1 Hypsolebias antenori
ATGACGTCATCGGGTGCCGTTCGTAAGTCCGGAGCGCCGTAGGTCGGGGGAGCCGTAGGTCGAGGACCACCTGTATTGAAGTTTGGGAGGAAGCATGCAAAACAATTACAAATCCTATTTTTATTTTACAAAAAAGAGCTATAAGAACTATTAGTAGGAAGTGCTATGGTCACGCAACAAATATATTATTTCATCAGTTGAAATTATTAAAATTTTAGGATTTGGTTGAATAAAGTAATTTAAAGTCATGTATAAAGCTCGTAAAAAAAAGTTACCCCAACTATTCAATTAAAATTTGTTAAAAGAGTCATTATGACCTTAAGAGAATGTAAATGTTTGTAAAACCTCCATTTAGAACTAGTCTGAAGGAGCTGTGTTGTAGTTCAGGGAATACGATTGTGGAATTGCCTTGATATCACCATAAAAATGTATAAAACAATTTATATGTTTAAAAAGACGATTAAGTTAAAATTGCTAGGAAAGTATAATACCTTGTGAAGAATGCCTGATGTCTTTAGTTTCACCTTGGGGTTGTTCAAGCCTGAGTTGTTTTTTATTTTATATTTTTTTAAATAAGGGGCAGATATAATTTTTTTCTTCTTTCTGTACCCTTTTCATTCAATGTTTTTTTTTCTTTTTGATTAATTTGTTTTGTTTCTTTTAAATGAATAAATACATAAATAAATAAATATTTTACATCCTGTTTTTCTTATATCGGTACTCCTACTTTCCTCATGTCTAGTGTATTTGTTTGTGGTTATTGAAAAACCTATGGGTCAACTCAGAGCTGTGCTTTAAAAATATAATTTCTCAGTTTACATTATTTATGAGAGGTTTGGAAGTTTCTCATGAATTTTTTATTTGTTTTTTTTTTAAACAGACATGTGTGGTGAGTGTGACGTTACCAGAAGGGGAAGATAACGAGGCGGGTTATGATAAAAACTGCAGCAAACACGATGAAGATGTAGTTGCAGGCGTTCCGCCACCCAGCATAGTTGAACATCTTAGCAGACTGTCAGTGAAAGAAAGAGTTTACAACCAGAAAATGTTATTTACGCTTGATGAATCGTTACCAAATAATAGCTCTTTGCTCTAACAGGCTCAGTGCATTTGTTCACCACAAGATGGCAGTGTTTTATTAATGTAGTTCAATTCAAAAATACCAACAAGACAAAAGGCAAGACAAACGTCCCGATACATTTCCTGACATAACTGTGTATCATTTCAGACCACAGATTGACAGATATTGATCGTGTTGTAAAGAACACAACATTTTAGGTCACTTGATAGACCGCTGAACCACTATATATGTAAACAGCTTCAAAGAGGTCTTTTACCTCGAGGAAGTAATCAGAGGAGTCGTGCACCAGCATGATGAGCGTTCCAGCACGGATGTAGTTAACACACCAGGAGAAGCTGATGAGGAGAATAGTTGCTACATGGTGAACGATCTGCTCCTTGAAGTCCTAAAAAAGTGGAATACAAGGTTGAGTCAGATCCTCTGGACAGATTCCTCTTGTTGAAATGTTTCGTCTTTTAACCAAAAGACTTCTTCAGTCTGAGGAGCTGCAACAAACAGTCTTATAAGCTGCGCCTTCTCATAGTGGCTCAAACAGTTTGCTGGTGACATCCAAAACCAGCTGTAAAAGGAGGGCCATCAGCCTAACAAGTGATTGTTAGTGGCTTAACTACAGTATAAGAGAAGGTGCTATTTATAGGGCTGAATATGTTGCATCTCCTCAGACTGAAGAAGTCATTTGGATTAAAGATTAACCTTTTCAATAAAGGAGAATCCATCCGGAGGCCCTGACTTAACCTTGTTAGATTTTTCTACCTGGATTATTGAGCATCAGGAGTCAGGACATTCTGTGCTACATGTTTTATTAGGTTTGGTGTTCGTGATGCTAAATCTTGCTTAAGGAAGGATAAGGGTTAGACTCCTGTGCTGATAGAACACACAACACTCAGCTGATCAGGCTGAGTAAAGTCCAACACACACACGTGCACGCACACACACGCACACACAGACACGTGTAACAACAGTCTAATGTCCACCCGCAGTCCGCAGATGTCAGACTGATCAGATAATAAAAACATATCTTACTTTTTCATGCTGTTAATCATAACAATGACATGAAACGGAAAATAAAATCACAAGTTTATGCAAAACTGATTAAATGTGTTTACAGTCTTTAAATCCTAAACAGTTATATCATTTATGACATCATCATTAGTAATACATTTTTCACAATGTATTATGTATTTTTTCTCCTGAACAGTGCTCCTGAGATAATTTCACTCACTTTGCGTTTGACATCCGATGCCACGCTGAAGAGCAGAGAGCTATAAAAGCCCAGCTCGATCATGTAGTACCAGTACTGAGACGGCAGGAGAGTCTAGAGACAGAGGAGACATATCTTAGATTTCAACATCCATATCCTAATTTGCATTAACTCATTGCAACAAATTAAAATGCACATATTTATCAATTCACCTTTAAAATATTGAAATAATACCTATCAGGTGTTTCACTAAAGTCAGAGAATGCAAAATAAGACACTGCCCATTTAAATCCATCTGACTTTGTGAGGCCTCCAAATTGCAATTAAAAACCAAAAAAAAAAAAAAAAAAAAAAAAATCATAGTTTATTAGATTAGCAAGCTGCAATTCACTTTGTGTCCAATTCCATCCAACAAAACCAAACTTGAAGAAATTATGTAATCTATCAGATTTAACAATAAGTCAGTATAACCTTTTTGAAAATATCAGCAATTTATTACAACAAATAACGTGTAGACAAGAGTTTGTCCTCGTATCTGTGCTCTTTATGTTCTGAGTGGAGTAGAACAGACAGAAAAGTTTAATGAAGAACAGTCTCATTTACAAACAAGTTTTAATGCAATTTGTTTGAATTTATTTGCACAAATATATCCTAGCAATAGAAGATTTAGGTTTCCAGTTACAAAGATAGAGGGCCCTGCAACCTTATGTTGTTTTGGAGAAAATGTGAAAAGTATTTAATCCAAACAGACAGTGAAAATTAGAAATTAGAACAAAAACTGTAAATTTTATTTCCTATGGATGACTTGGGAAAGAAACAGACAAATCAAAACTTTTGCCTCTAAGAGGAACTTCTGAAATCCTGGTTAACAAAACAATTAAATGATTTGTGTGGTTAAAACACACACTTAGTCTAAAAACTAAAATAATAAGTTAAATATTAATATGAAAGGCCGAGATAGTTGGCACACACTGACCTTTGAGGGATCGGACCAGTAATGTTTGACATCTGTGTGATTTAAATGACTAAAAATTATCTAACTTATCATTTTCTTTTAACTTCATTGAGAGACTCTGTCTAGGAAAGGCATACTGTGAATTTTAACTGTCAACATAACTTATATTTATTTAGTCTTATTACCAGTTAATGTGGGTTAACCAAATGAAAACTTGACATTTGCATCATGTATGCAAAAACAAAATATGTCCACAAAGTGATGACAGGATCAATTGTAACTTTCTTTTGCCTTTCTGTGTGAGAAATAAATTAATCAAATGTTCATTAATTATACATCCCAAAGACGTACCAGCACAGGAAAGCCTTGCCACATCTCCTTCACGTCGTACAGCCAAGGTTTCTGAAAGGATACGTCACACCAGTGAGACAGCAAAACTCAATAGAGGTGTATTTATCAACTGAGTCAGCATTGGGGTGAGTCAGTGTGCTTCCTGTCTGCATGGTGAGAGGCGAGGTTATCAGAGCAAAAACAATGAACATCTACAGTACATAAAAACACCGGAGGAACAACAACCAGGAAGGTGACGGATGAGGCTAAAATGGCTGTACTCACGTCGATGAGGGCGCCCAGGCCAGCAATGAAAGCAAGAAGGTAAAAGGTAAATCTCCAACTGCAAGAGAACACACACATACAAACACTTTCTCCTCAGTCAACGGGGAAAGAACGATGGAGGCTAACAGCAGACATGCTTAACACACTCCTGAAAAGTGTCAAACTCTTATTGGTCTTGATGAGAAAACATCTGGTTGTTGAACAGCCGGGACAAATCTGCTGCATTACACCAAGTAATAAGATGGCTCATCATATCCTATCTCAGGGACACTTGGTCTCTGCTGCAACTCATACAGGTGCAGTAAGATGTTAAATACCGTAGCTGCAGCAATGAGTCAACGGCACAGAATCATTGAAAATACGGTAAGAGTGAGAGATACAGCAGTGGAGTGAGGTTGGGGGTTGACAGACAGAAAGCCTGTTGTCCACACACAGACAATAGACTGATTCAGAAGGGGGAAAAAGTCATTCGGCGGAGCAGCACTGTGAAAATCACACCATCACCAGGGAGTGACAAAGTCACATGCACGCCTGCACACAGCCACACACACCATAAGCAAAGGGTCATCACAGAGAAGCTGGAATCAAACCTCTAAAGGATCAGCTCACAACAGTGACAATGTTTGTTAGATTTTAAGGTGTTTCCTGCCACCACAACACAAGTACCGGTAAATAGAAGGTTTTGAGGAACAATTTAACTTCCCCAACAAAGTTCTCATGACAACACAACCACATAAATATGAATCGCTGTATATAAAGGTTTGACAGTTACATTATTTGGATACAACTGCATGACATACTCCTAAATAATTTCACAAGTGCCATAAAATATTGAATCACTTCTCATAATACTGCATAGAAAAACTATAAACACATCGAGAACAGTTAGTACAATTTCAGTTTTCTCCTGTCTTTTGAGGAAAAACTGCTCAGTTTATTGTGTAGTTTCGTAAAATGGGCAGGGTTGTCTTGAGCCGATCACAAATAATGAATTGGAGTAAATAAGATGGTATTTTTCACTGATCATGTCAGAGCAGCTGCCACACTCAGCTCCCAGTTTTTGATGTTGACCTAAAGTCTGGTTTTAAGTCAAACAAGCTGCACTATGGCTGCTGCACAGCATATTGTGACATCCCATGCCACCATGTCTGCAATACGGAAGTAATTTAAAACACAAAATGACAACAGTTTAATAGCTACATGCAAATTAATACACTTAATTTCCCTTTGGAATTAATAAAGTATTTTTGAATTGAATTGAACCGAACCTTTGCACTGCAGGTATTTCTCATGGCGGTAGCGATTTAGCAGTTTTCATTACCATAAATTTCAACAATTTCCTGAAGGATCAATAACGTTCTATCTTATCTTATCTTTAATAAGACATTTAAAATCCAAACACATGACTGAGTACACCAAGCTATCTTTGAAAGCTAACATAGCTATGTAACACACTTCAGAAGAAACGCTAAAGGGAAAAGGCAAAGTTTCCCCAGGACCGCAACAAGACAGAAAGGATTAAAGAACGGGGGCTGAATTTATCGCTCTGAGTGACTAACCCATTGCTGTGCTGCTTGTAGCTGTTGGAGCCTCAGCACACCCTGCCCCTTTACCAAAATATAATCAACACAAGGCGAACAAAAAGGTTCACCGTCCCTTGAGATTTTTTTTTTCTCCTGATTTTAATAAAAAGTGACTTAAAGAACATGAGCACAGGTTTTCTTGCCTAAAATGTAGGGCTACTGAGATGTTCAGCAGAAGATGGCACTGATTTTAATAACTTTAATGTGCACGTCTATGCCGTAAAAACAATCTAACAATAAAACTGGGATTTGTATAGGTCAGTCCATGTTTTAAAATGTTTCCAGTCAGTATTGCGAACAAAAAGATGATGGGGATGTCCCTGAAAATGAGCGATGTAATTCTTCAACTCGTGGAAGAAGCTTTAATAAATCTTAGGGATGCACGGTATTATCGGCATGGTATCGGCCGATAGTAGCAATAAAGTTAAATAACAGACATCAGCCATTCCATCAAAATAACTCACTGATATAAAAGGCTTCTGTTTTAAGTTATTTTTTTTAATTTAAGAAACTGTCAAGTGTATCTATCAATGCACTACTACGGTACTTATGCACTTTTCACTTGTCGCTTGTGAACAGGTTGAGTTTAGATTTGTGAAAATTCACAAATTTGCACTGTTCGAGTGTTGTCATTGTGTTAGAGAGAGTCAATGTCATGAATACATTTGACATTAAACACAATCCAAGTTGAAGTGTTACATCATTTTCAACCCCCTTTTTGGTATCTGCATTTGGTGGCAGACCAAACTGACAAAGACCATGCAGAATAATGTAGTATTTTAATTCCACAGCAAAGAAAGCTATGCAGCCTTTGTAAGTACGTCTAGGAAAAATAATATCGGTATTGGTATTGGGTATCAGCCAAATAAGTTTTAACATATCGGCATATTAGATATTGGCCAAAAATCCAATATTGTGCATCCCTAATAAATCTGTAATTAAACAAGAACAACATCCTGCAGTTAGACAGGACATGGAGATAGTTGGAGGATGGAGGATGAAGAGGACAGAGTGAGGTG
Organism: Hypsolebias antenori; assembly: GCA_031762315.1. Classification (NCBI taxonomy): domain Eukaryota; kingdom Metazoa; phylum Chordata; class Actinopteri; order Cyprinodontiformes; family Rivulidae; genus Hypsolebias; species Hypsolebias antenori. The sequence goes on from JARVGS010001283.1 coordinate 15,866,027, forward strand.
GAGGAGGACGACTCGCTGTGGCAACCCCTGAAGAGGGAAAAGCCAAAATAATAAGAATAAACAAGAACATCCACCACCACAGTAAAGCCAGAGATGATCACAGAAGTACACTGAACACAACACAAGAAACAATGATAAAAATAATTTGTGTGTGCATTTAATTAACATCGGATTTCCTCTGAGTCTTGTGACACTAACTGATTCTCACTGTCTGCACAAACACCCACACACTGCATTTACATTCCCAGGTGGTACAGACATGTCTCAGCAGCCTTGTTTTATGAAGCTATACCCCCACTGTGGGTTTCATTCTGCTCCTGTCACAGTTCGTTTACACGTAAAAATAAGCATGAGTGGTGATTGAGCTCCTGGCACAGGTGAAACCATGTTCTAGTTGTGGATAATGAAAGTCGGATGTGTGTTTATATGTCTGTGTGTTAAGGCCTGGTAATGACAGACTGGCACAGTAATAAATGCATGTTAAAAGCAGAGGGCTACTTTTGCATCCAGAAATATCTGCATGAAAGCAGAAAAACTCAGGGCTCACAGCCTGCTTCCACCCACTGTACAGTTTAACAGCTTGCATGTAAAGAAAATGAGCTTTTGTCTGCATTTACCTGGCTTCTCGAAACTTTTTGAGCAAACTCGGCCTGTCCTGGTTCCGTCTTCTTCTGAACCAGCGATGCACTTGTCTTTCTGAATAACCGGTCTGCTTGCAAAGGTTTGCTACTGAAGACTGAGACAAGCACAATGAGGTGTGATTTTAGTATTATTTCTAGTAACAAACATCGGGCAGTGGTTTGTGTTTGTATTAAGCGTGAAGAAGTCTACCTGTGTGGGGTTTTTGGTAATGTTGCAGTAGTAGGACTCCAGTGTGGGGTTGTGTGGCACTTTGATCCGAACTGTGTCTTTCAGACCGAGTAGAGAGGCTAAGGGTGTAGCCACCGTCCTGTAATCACAAAACCAATAATGAGATTAAGAGGGGACATTAAAAAAGAGTTACACAGACAAATGTTTTTCCAGTCTAATAAAAATTATTCAGATTCTAAACTCGTGGCTTTTTCACACAGCTTACAGAATAAAATTCAAGACATTCAGTTAAACACAACCAAGGTGAACATACATAGTTTCCAAGTAAAACATGTTTGTGCTCGTTTACAGATTTTTTTTTTTCTTCCTTCTCTAGCTGAGCAATAATCTCAGCTGCAACATTCCTCTGCAGGGAATTTTTCAAGAGGACCTCTACAGCTCAACAAAAACAGCAGCAGGAGCCTCTGGATGAAAAGCAAAAGCAAAAAGCGAAGGATGGGGTTGAAATTGATAAATACCACAACAGTCTTTCATGAAAATATTTATGTCCTCAGAAAAGCTGAGGGCTGTTTTGTATGTTCTTCCACAAACATCACATCCATTATGAATGAACACAGAAAGAAGATACCGTACATACAAATACAGAAGCGTGTCAGGGATAATATTTTCTTACTCAACAGATTATTACAAGGTCACACCACTATTGGCTCAGTGATTAGCACTGTTGCCTCACAGCAAGAAGGTCCTGGGTTTAATTCCCGGTTGGACCTGGGGTCTCTCTGTGTGGCGTTTGCATGTTCTTCTCGTGCTTGCGTGGGTTTTCTACGGGTACTCCGGTTTCCTCCCACAGATCAAAATCATGCATGTTATGCTGTCTTCAGGTCCAGGCCTCCCATGCAAAAGCGATCTGTGATCTCAATGGGATTTGCCTGGTTAAATAAAGGTTAATAGGGACGCATCGGGGCAGATACATCAGCTGGCCGATTTATCGGCCCCCATTTCCTTAATGTTGGGAAATCAGAAATCGTCCGATACTTGCAGGAGAAACCGATTTTACTGTTTTGTTTTTTTTTCTTTTAGTTTTAACAACAATTGTGTAAACTTCATTAATATTTCAGACCACTACCTCATGGCCAGTTAAAACAAGTTTGTATTGTTTCTAGGATATTGTTCAAGGGTGTGTTTTTCAATTAAATAAAATTGGAAAATTGAAGGTGTCAATCCTGTCTGTCTGTTAGCAAAAGATCTCATGAACCACTGGACAGATTTTAATAAAACACTAAGAAAAAAAATCATTGGATGGATGGATGAAACTGATTACTGGTACCTTTTGGAGTTGATCAGATTCACGATGGACATCATAGCCAAACAAACTTAGCCAATACAAAAAAATGAATTATTCAGCAAACATCACATAAACTTTAGGTTATGATCTGTAAATATGACAAAGTTATCCTGAACACATACTTCAAGCACATCAGTGAGATCTCACAACATCCCCAGACTGCATATAAGTTTTAATTAAAATATAAATGGAGTCACAGATTGCAAGTTGCGCTGAGAAAACGTAATTTAATATGGCATTTATAGTTGTGAAAGCTTCCCGCACAAGCCTCATTTAAACACACTGCAGCTTTATGAGCAGTGGCAAGCTGTTATCATTCAAGTTTATGTAAGTAATGAAAACAACTGGCTTGTTTAGATAATTAATCTTATTGTTATGTGACTGAAGGTGGGAAGGATATAAAATAATAATGAGCAGGTGAGCCTGTTAGCATTAGCAATAAAACAAACAAAACATAAAGTCAATATTGTCTGATTTCCAAAAGAGCAGCGGCTTGAAGAGGAACCATTGCTTTGATGTGAGAAACTATTTCATCCACTTTAATAAATAAACGTCTACTTTTTTAAAAACAAGACCAACATAAGACTGCTACGAGATAAATGATTTCTGTAAAACGATTAGAGTTGCAGAAGGTAGAGATAGCTGGCAAACTAAAAGATGAAACGAGGAGGAGCAGCTAAAAATAGAATAAAAATAAAAGACAGGCAAATAAAGCAAATGTTTGAGTTGAACACAGTGAAGTGTTACAGATGGGCCAACAGAGAAAGTACAAAAATGAGTCGACCTTTCAAAGATTTGACGGATGATGAGGAAAACCAAGGCAATGGGAAGCGCCACCCATAAATCCTGAGCTTTGGCGTATACTCGTTCATCCCGATCCTCCAGGTCAGCCCAGCCCAGACCCTCTGGAAACCACAGCCGCTCCTGCCAGAACCACTCGCTCAGTTCCGACAGCATCCTGAAAGACGGAGCGCACTAGGACTCAGCACTACGTCTTTGGGCGTATTAGCCTGTAAAGATAAAAACCATCAAAACCATCAGATAAATGACAACAAGTTCCACTGTAATAGCCGAATGCACAAACACAAATGGGAGCTCTGGCAACATATCGAGATTGTTTGGCGTCACATTACAAAACTATTATTTACGTCACACTGGAGGTCTTTCTGCACATCTTTCCTAATGGATGTAACAGACCATAGGCAACGTGGAGGGGGTTATGGAGGCCCACATAAAGGAGGAGCATTTTTTTTCCTTCACACGTTCATGACGAGCTCACAGCTGACGGCAAGTGCAAGTGTTGAGTTTTACTCTGTGGGTTCAGACACGAATATTTTCGCGGCGCTATGTTTAGGGAGTGGCAGGGAAAAGAGAGTAAAAAGCTTGGCAGCGAGAGAGACAGAGCTTCTGCGGGATATGAATCATCATAACTCATGCATTAAGTGCAGAGCAGCAGGGCTATGTCTTGGGAGTCCCCTTACAGATCCACGGCAACTCCACCCCCCAGACTGTACATGCCAAAGCCCTGTAACCAGGCACTCCCTTCCCCACCCGGGTCGATCCCAAACAGGAATCAAAAAGGATTCCCTCTTCAGTCCAGAGACTCACTATTTCACCACCATCTTTAAAACTTCTCTACACACAACATGTTTGCGAACTTAAAGTAGAGCACTAACCCAGTATGGACTATTAAACACCTATTTGATGTATGTTATAAAACTACACCTAAACAGTAGGGGTTATTGGAAATGTCTGTTGAAAAAAAAAAGAACCTAGCATTTCTTCACAGAATGCATATCCAGCACCTTTCATACCAGAGTTTAATATCAACTAGGTTCACATCAAAGCGGTTGCACAAAAAATGAAAAAGGGAGGCAGAAATAGGTTCAGAATCAAAGTAATGAGTGAATTATCTGAGAGTGCTGGAACGTTCTGTGATTGTCTGAAAGCCATCAGGAGAGGATTAAGATGTATTTGCTCTACAACACTCTACTCTATGTTGGGCAAGACTAGCAAATATTCACATTTGATTAAACAATTTCACAAGAAGATATTCACAATTATTAAGCCAGAGCCAAGAGCATTATTACATACAATATACTGATAAAAACATTTCCAGGCTGAAAGAAAACTGATGCTTTCTTTTTTTTCTTGCTTCAGCCTCAGCTTTGCAAGAAAAGTCAAGACATTTCCGAGTCTAATTTATCACCTGCTGCTGAAATGTTAAGTCAGACAATAATCTTTTTGTCCGTATCTGTCAGTGTGTCTGTTAGCATATTATCACATAAAGCCACTGGCCAAATTTTAATGAAACTGCCATCTCCATCTTCTACAGCTTATCTGCAGTCGGGTTGTGAAGATAACAGATCCAGGAGAGAAATCCAGACATCTCTCTCCCCAGCAACACTTTCCAGCTCGTCCTGGGGGGACCCCAAGGTGTTCCTAGGCCAGAGAAGATATACAATCCAGTGTTGCCTCTAGATTACTGGCCTTGGCGGGGGGGGGGGGGGGGGTT
>JARVGS010001283.1:15879666-15892656 GCA_031762315.1 Hypsolebias antenori
TTCATATATATTTCTTCAACAATTCACTTTTGACCATTTTCTTGAACACAAACATTGACACAGCCTCTTTCATACCAGTCCAAATAATAGAACCATAGTTATTACCTTATAAACGCAGTACCCATATAAATACACTACACTTGTAAGTATTCGTACTCTGTGAATTCCATTTATGCACCCCCCCCAGCCCACGTACCCTGCAAAAACCCTCATAATTACCCTGTACTGTATATGTTAGCACCCTTTAAGCACCTTGTTTAACACCTATACCCTGCAAGAACCCTGTATGCACCCTACATTCTGTAAGTACAGTACCTCCATAATTGCCTTGTAAATGCTCTGTAATTGCCCTTTACATACCTCTTTAAGTACTGTACTACTGTACTGTATTTACCCTGCAATAACTAAGTACCTTTGTGTGTACCCTGAAGGTTTTCCCCCCAAGTACAATATAGGTACCACCATAGTTATCTTTAAATGTTCTGTAATTGTCCTTTAGGTACACCGATAAATACCCTGTATGTACCCTTTTAAGATACCCCATAAACAGCCTAAATGCAAATTGTAACTAAGTACCCAGATATTTACCCTGCAAGAACCCCGTATGCAAGTACCCACACGATGACCCAGCAAGAACACAGTAAGTACCATCCATCCATTATCTTTACCCACTTCTTCCTCTTCAGGTCACGGGGGTCAGTGGCGCCCATATCCAGCAGTCACTGTGCGAGAGGCAGGCGACACCCTGGACTTGTCTCCAGTCCATCACAGGGCCACATAGAGACAAACAACCATTCACTCTCTCACTCACACCTAGAGAAAATTCAGTTACCCATCAGTCTAACATGCATGTTTTTTGGTTTGAGGAAGGAAAATGGAATACCTGGAGAAAACCCATGCATGCACGGACAGAACATGCAAACTTCACCCAGAAAGGCCTCGGTCGGTATTTGATTTGGCGACCTTCTCGTTGAGAGGCTACAGTTCTGTCGAGTCATCGTGCCACCCTTCCTGTCAGTACCATCAAACTTAACTTGTAAACATTCTGCAGGCCTTTGTGTATTAGCATCCGGTGAGTACCCTGTAGGAACATTGTTTGTACCCATAAGTACCCTGTAAACCCAGTGATAGCCCTGCATGTAGCCCTGTAATTTACCTAGTTGTAAGTATCCTGTATACACCCCTAAATGTACTATGTATGTACCTCTCTGTATCACATACAGTAAGTACTTGTAAGTTGCCTGTTTGTCACCATTTTTTTTATTCTCACGTGCAACTATGTCAAATTTCTAACCAAAAAGCCTTCAAACAAACAGATCTAAAAATGGATTTTGTTAGATTTTAAAATGTTTCAACCCAGAATGCTGGACTTAAATCATGTTGGGACTGTTATGCTTTACTTTTTGAAAATGCATACAAGTTTCTGAAATGTGATCATTACATTTTAGAAGACTTTATTGTCCTTACTTTACATGGTAAACGTTTAAGTCCATGACAGCAGAGTTAAAAAAGGAATTACGTGTCCTGACTTTCTGGGGGGAGTTTGGTTTATTAAATAATGAGAGGATGGAAAAAGTTATGAATTTTTGTTCACTTGATGTTAAATTTGAATACATTTAAAGCCTGATAATTATTCTCTTTATACCCTGACAGGTAAAAGCCTAGACTTGAAAGAGGTGGTCCTTTTTTTTTGGACATTTGATTCAATAAAATGCTGCCATTGTTTCACCGCATACATATGACCCAAAGAAAGGCCCGTGCTGTAAAACTGAAGCATGTGAGGATTTACAGGGTGACAGAGTGCACAATGACCTGTTTATGACATGTCATTCACACTTTTAATATTAAACTGTCTGTTGTAGGAATTAAAAAGCTCCAGTTGTGTGCTGGGTAATGACACTGCCCTTCCAGGTGGTCAGGAACAGGCAGCACACATCCAGCTTGTAGGATGTTTATCTGGCAGAAAAATAAACCCAAAGGAGCTCATGCAGGAAAAACACAATGATCCCAGAGGAGGAAGAATAAACAGAAACCGTGCTTTCACATTAACAAACAAACAAAACCAGAATTTAATTTAGCTGGTGTACAGTTGTATCCTTTTAAGTGTGGATAAAATTAATTTTGTTTTTTCATGTGGGCCACTTCCACCCCCTTATGGTCACAAGGTTGATGTGCACTTTTTTGATATTTACGATTACAGTATTCCAAAGTATTTGTTTAAGAAAAGTGAAGAGTTGGCAGCTGATGCTATTGTTGTAACAGTTTATTTTGTCGTTGTGTCATTTTAATATGAGATTTTGTGTGTGGAGTGGGGGTTATCTGGGAAAGTACTTTATGAATACTTTTAAAATCAGCTTTTTGTGAAAAAACAACAAAACAATATTTCACTTTATTCTATCACTCCATTTCTTTTGTTATCACAAACAAACAAACAAACAAACAAACACACAAACAAACAGAGACTGAATGAACGACATTAGAAGGTTTATTATGACACTTTTTATTCAAACTTAAAAAGAGAGTGGATCAAAAACAAGGTTCAATAAATAAGAAATAAATATAATAGTTGTAATAATCATTAGATACATTATAATTACTCGATTGCAAGAGTCTGACAGAAACAGGCCCTGAAACAGTTCTTTTTTTTTTTCTAAAAAATTCTAAAACTAAAATATTGCACCCCACTCAAATATCCCCTCGTAAAGAAAATAATTAAGTAAATAAATATCAGTATTAGTAAATAAATAAATAAAAAATAGCTCAAATATTAAAACCACCCGAGTAAAAGTGCAGCTCCCCCCCTCCCCCGTGTTTCACCTAAAATCTAAGTAGAAATTTAAAAATAGGTTTGTGATTTCCCTTTTTACAATTTGGAATGTAATGATGTCACTAGTGGTAGTAATAATAATAAGAATAATAATGATAATAATAATAATAATAATAATAATAGTTATGTTGCTGTGTTCTGTTCAGTGTTTTATCTAAAGTAGTATTCTTTTTGCATTTTTCCTTGTTTTTAAATGCTGCTCTCTGTAAACTAAACTATATACAGGTCATTAGGATAGTCTCCAAAGTCTTTCTAACCTATTTAGTCCTTTTTTTCCTTAATTTTCTCTCCCTTTTCATTATGAAACATCGGTCCCTCTATATTTTTGTCATGTAATAGACACGGTATAGAAATGTAAAAGTCTGTTGACGTGATATATCATAAGTTTCCATCGGTGCCCTCTCTTAGTTGTACTAAACACCCTGTTTCACACAGACTATGGTCAAACCAAGCTTTTGGCTGTTTGTGAGTTGTGTGTGTTTATGTGAGAAATGTTTGTGCATTTTATGTACATATCAGCTTTGTTCCGTTTAAGATTCAGTATTGAGAGTGCATGTATCTCTGTGTAAGTGTGTGTGTGTGTGTGTGTGTGGCAGCACTCGGCGGACGCTCACAGGTAGCAGACATCCTGAAAGCACAATGAATCTTGGGATTCTGCCTCAGCCGAACTCTGAGAGGTCACCTGCAAAGGGAGTTGGAGGACAGAGGGAGCGATACATAAGAAGGAGAGAGGGACAGAGAAGAAAAGACGGCCTGTTAGGAGTTATAAATAAACTGGGCCTCTGTGTGGGGCTTCTCATCTTTGTCAAACATGCCCCTCCCCGTCAAACAAGGCTTCTCCCTGAGGGCCTATTGTCAAACTTCCTGTGTCCTGTTGCACCGCCTGGCTTCTCTTGGCTTCAGTATGAAAGCATCATTCACAGTTGTGTGGTAAATCAAGGTGCTTTAACACATACACACGGTGTTTTGCATCATGCAGCTCAATACAGTAAAAATAGTTACTATGTGTCCTTCAGTGTGTGTCTGGAGTGAAGCATATATTTTGCTGTAAAGTTCTGTGTCCTCATCAGCTGCACTCATGTGCCCCGGATCATGGCAAGCAAACACTGCTACCAGCATGCATCACTCTCTGGCATTTGCTGTATAGAAATTCTGGGTGGTATTTCGTTCAGAGAAATGGATCTGATTGAAGGGTTTGATCTGCGTTTTCTCCATTAACCTTTAATATTAGAAGGCCTGCAAACTTCTAATATGCAAAACTTTGTCTAGAAGAAGAAAAGTCACTTATTTATAACGTGTGTTGCCATTTTCATGGTACACCCACACACTGACGTGACAGCAGCATTCAGCTTCACGGAGGATTAAATTTACCTCCCACTAAAGCATCTTTATGTTCTCTCTCTTGTTTTTCTCCCAGAATTCCTATAGTTGAAGGCTGTTCTCCAATAAGCAAGAGGCACTGGTTCTTCCACCATGACAACCACATACCCGTTACCTCAAAACACGAGCTAGAAGGAACAGGAGGAGGAAGTTGGAGTGAAGTAAACATTTGACAGAGTGAAAGGGGGAGATAAGGCATTTGGAGGAGGAGCGTGTAAGAGGTGCTGAAGGTGAGAAAAGGAGGAAGCACCACGAAAAGCAGTGATAGAAAAGAAAAGTAGACACAAAGAGAAAATTGGAGGAGCAACAAACTAAAGTGCCACATCACACTGTTGAAAAAAAAAAATCACAATCCAGGATTTTAAACTCAGCCTATCAGAGTACAGCTCAACGAAATGCATGCTTACTCATAAATACAGTGTTGTCAGATAGTCTTGTCTAACTCCATGCTGTTTGCATACCGTGAACATGTCATGTCCTCTGGTCCATCATGGATTGCCTTTTTATGTTGCAACATCCTACAACTTTCTTTTTTATCCCACTATCAAAGCCATTATATTTAAATTTCAATATTGTTGCTCTACATCTCTCCACCAGTCCACTGTGTGAAAACTCTGGGCTCCTTCCTATGCAGACACCAATGCAACAAGGATTATTCTGTCCTGTATTGCACACTGAGTGCAACACAGAAACATATGCACACACAGATGTCCACGCTCACTAGTTTACCCAAACCATTTGGATAAATAATAATGACACCAAACAGAACACTACAGAAACTGATCAAAAACAAAGCTGGAAAATAAATGACGAGCTTCGCTACTAAATTTATTAAATTACTATAAGTTGGTTAAGTGTATCAGGTATCCAATCCAATCAGTTGATTTGGAGTGCAGTCCTGGCTATTGATAGTTATTGATCAGTATGTGCACAGGTCAATACAAAATAAAGTCACAATGCACCAAACACAGTCTGTGATCACTACAGCAACAGGACATGCAAGCCAACGCATGGCTGGTTGCTCCAGGTGACAGAACAAAAATTGCCAAGGGCAACCAACACAGGCAATAAATCGCCACAGCAACCCAAAACACAGGCCAACCAATCAACTTACAACAATGTGAGAGGAAGGGGGGGTCGGGGCTTTATCAGTCACTAGGCAACCATTGCCATAGCGATGGGGTCCTCGTGAATTATGATTGGACGGGAGGATCTTGGGTGAGGTAAGTTGCCGTTTCAGGAAAAGATCAAAACAGCAGGAAAGAAAAATAAATAAGATTGTGAAAGAAAAAAAAATGAATAAATTAAATAAAACAATATATATTTATGAATTTATATACTGTATATGTATATATATTTTACACTTTTATCTTTCCTGAGTTCATTAAGTATTTTTGGGAGTAACCAAAAGCATTTTCACTGGAACGTCAAGCTGTTCCTGTTAACAGTTTACCTAGCGTTAGCATTGTACCGTCAAATCTCGTTAAGCCATTTCTATCACCTGCTCTTAAACATACTGCCCCTCTGATGGTTTCATATTGTGGCACTTTGTACCTCTTCACCACCTCACCTCTACATTATCGTTCTTTCTTCTCTCAGCCGTCACTCAGTATGGGCGGTTGGCATCCTTGGGCCTCTTGAGCTGCACTTTCAGTCTTTTCATGCCGATCTGGAAACCATTCATGGCCTGGATGGCAGCCTGAGCGCTGGCTGGGTTGTCAAAACTCACAAATCCTAGAAGAGAGAGATAAAGCACAATGACTTATTTCTGCTATCATGGTTTACATTTAGACAACAACAACATTGTATAATCCACCCATCTGTAACTTTTTCTTTCCCCTTGTCCTTCCCTCAGGACCCTTCTCTCCCCCTGTCCTCCCATTCTCCCCCCTCTGGTGTGTGTCTCACCAAAACATTTGCTCTGGTTGGTGGCTCGGTCCACAAACACCTTAGCAGATATGACATTGCCAAAGGGCAGGAACATCTGTAGCATCTCAGAGTCACTGAACTCCTGAGGCAAGTGGTAGATGAAGATGTTACACCCTTCTGGACCTAACACACACATCCACACACACATAGTTTAGCCGCAACGTGGTAAATAATCACAGGCCGTGAAAACCTGATGATGGAGAACTTTGAAAACAGCCACTGTAGAGAGGGGCGTGGCCCCCTATCAGGCAGGAAGTCACATCACCTTCTCTTTGCTGCTGTTGCTGGGGCTGCTGGTGTTGCTGGGCAACCAGCGTTGGCTGCTGGGGAAACGGCTGTCCGACCAATCCGTACGCAGTCGGGTACGCCGCTATTGGAAGACAAGGAGGATAACAACATCTCATTGGCTCAAAACAACAGGTGGCAACAAAAAAGTGACCAATAGAGTCATTTCCTTGAGACTGAAACGTCTCCCGTTGAAGGTGAAAACTATTAACTGTAACAACAAAGAGGAGCGAGTCGACTAAACAAAGACACGGTTGATTTCAGGCTGGTGAGCACACATTACATCATCTCTTCGGTCTGTGGCTATGGACCATGTTTATGGATGGTGTCTGGGTGAAATCAGATAAATCATACAATTAATTACCCTTGAGGATTTTCTTTTTATCCTTGAAAGCTGAGGGCAAAGACGTTGCTCCATTTTCATCTTAATTTAACCTCCAATCTGCAGTGTGTGTTGTGTTGCTTTGAATAAATGTTTGTGTGACTGAAATCTTTACTGAATAACATTCAACATGTACACCAACAGATTCCTTAATGACACTGAGGGATTTTTTTAAACCAGCATATGAACCAAAAACCTACACGCTGACCAATAAAAGTGCCTCTTAATTTTTTGAGAATGCTTTTAGAAGAAAGAGAAGCGATCCATTATTGCTGTAGCAGGAGAATAATGTAAACAGACTCCAGATTCTAAAAATTTCAAGCCGGCTAGTGTTTTACTTGGTCCAAACACTAACCTGTGTAGTGCTGCATGCCGGCGTAGGCTTGCTGAAGAGGATCCAAAGCTGCTGCTGGACTTTGGGCTGGAAAATATGAAACAAAAGCAGTGACGATAGAGGAAATAAACTACATGTATATCATAATGACTGTCATAAGCTAACAGTCTTCTTTCTACATGTCTATACATGCATTAGATTGGATCATAATACCTTGATATGGATGAACTCCATTGGTGTATAGTGTTTCTGTTTGTTGTCCATTTGTGGGAGCTGGAATGTTGCTGTAACCGTTCACTCCAATCGGTGGAGGAATAGCTGGTACAGGTGTGGCTGCAATAGCTGGTGGGGTGTTTGTACCTGTAGAAACAGATCACATCATAATAATTAGTCTGTACCACTGGACATTTTAAGTGTTGACCACTTAATCTGCAAATTACTGGATGTACTGAACATTATTTAAGTATATTTTTTGCCTGATGGAAAAAGTTCAGCAAAAATAGTAAAAACTGGAAACATTCATCTATTGCATGCTGCAAGACTGACTTGTTTTGATGATCAGAAATAAAAAAAAAAATCTCTAAGCCCTAACTGAAACACTTTCATGTTCTGTTTGGTAAAAGAAAAAAAGCTAAGAACTACATTATACCCCACTGTGCAAATCACAACACCTCTGCCACGAATGAGGTGAGTTTTTGAGTATGTAGGGCATGTGCCAGTGAGATTACCCGAGGATGGCGTGATGGGCGTAATATGTGTAGCGATGATTCCGTTGGCGTTGAGTGCCGCCATCTGCTGCATCTGTACGGCAGCAACTGTTGCCACAGGAGACAAGTACGCTGACTGGGCAACCAGGGCCTGTTGTTGGACGAGCTGCAGGCGAGGGAGGAAATAGACAGAGGAAGGGGATGGTGGAAAAGAAAGGGGTTAAATTGATATGGGAAAAAGAGAACGAGAGAGAAAAGAAGAAGAAAAATGGGAGGAAGGGCCAGGGAAAGGGAGTGATGGAGGAACAGATGAATAGAGATCTAATTACAAGGCCATTATGTCCCAAGTCAGTGAGTTAATGGTTGTGTGTTGCGGGAAAGCTAATGCTAGATGACGTATGTTCTGTTGTCTGGGTAATAACATTAGTTCCAATTAGACCACTGATAGCCTCTTCAAACTTATTACATCCTTTCATAAGCACAGTACCCCTCCACCCCCCACCTCCAAGACTTGGTGTGTATGTGTGAGTGTAAAACAGTGAGCACTTGTGTGTTTGCGCTTGCCTGTGCATTGACCGCCTGTGTGTAGGCATTGTAGGCAGGGAAGTTGAGGGTCATGGGGCTGAAGATGCCAAGCTGGGAGGCCACCTGCTGCATCCTCCTCAGCCCCCGCTCCTTCTCCGTGTCAGCAAACTTCACCACCAGGCTGGATGACGCTCCCTGTGAGCAGACAGAGATGAGGACAGGGATGTTAATTTTAACTGGTCATTTTTACTCCAACAAACTGACTGGATACAGATATGTGTAGTTTCTGTGCTACTTTCATTTGTAATCAAATGCACGCCACTCACAGGCATCGTGCGGCTCCCGTGCAAACTGTTGATGGCAGCTTGGGCTTCGGCATGACCTTGGAATTTGACAAAAGCACATCCTGCAACAGAACAAAGGCGTTAAAGTAGAAACCAATCCTAAATGAAAAAACAGTAGTTTTTGGTATCTTGTTTTCTGTCAGCTTATGCACGTGTACTTGATGTATTTTACCTTTGCTTGTCCCATCTGGTCCTCTCAGAACAGTACACTCCTCTATGCTGCCAAAGGGCTCAAACAGCCTTCTGACATCCTCGTCGCTTTGCTGCTTTCCCAGCATGCCAACAAACAATTTCCTGTCCTCTGTGTGGAAGAAATAAAAGAAGGAAGATCAATTTTAACTCTACCTAAACTTGTAACATCTATGTTACACCAGTAAAGGTCGGAGCTGTAGGAATAAGTTGTTTTATTTGATTTTAATTGCTTTTTGTTGAATTATTGTTGTCTGTATTTTATATTTTGTCTATTTGAAACAGGTCTCTCTTGTAAATGAGTCACCGAAGCTCAATGAGACTAACCTGTATAAATAAAGGTTGAATGAATGAATAGCTGTTTATGGAAGCAAATAGTTGTGTCCACCAGGGAGCAGTGTTGGCTGGTGTGTGATCTGAGAGAGTATTTATTAACAGCAAGAAGACTGCCAAGCACCCTGCTGACTGCTACCATCTCTGTCTGATCCAGCTTGACACCTTCGATTTGTCACACTCTGTCTGTGGGCGGACAGATTTTAGTTCAAATGGAGACTTTTGCGCAAAGCGAGGATATTTTAAAACCCTTTAATATTTGAAAAAAAAATGTACAAAGAGTTAAGTTTTTATGGTAAGAGCCACAGTAAAGAGGAAAGCTTTCTGCCAGTCCACTCAGTCGCCTGTCTGCATGTGTGTTTCAGTGTTTGTGTGCGCTTGTGTGACTCACCTCCTCGGCCCTCACTGTCAGCTGGTTTCACCTGGATGGGTCGATTCATCTAAGGGACAAAAAATAAATAAATAAATAAATAAATAAACATCAACAAAGATGCTCAGGTTGGAAAAGTCTTGGTTTCACTCTCACTTTACTTTCAGTAAACACACTTAGGCCAGTCTACAGAGATATATTGTGTTTTTCCAAGAAAAATGTGTGTTTATATGGAAAACAGGATTAGCAAGATGACAAAATTTAAATGGCAGGCTTTTGGGAGGTATTTAGAAATCTAAACAACTGTCAGAGCATTCAAAAGTGGTGGATTTTCACCAGATATTTTAGTTAAGTAGCCTGTGAATAAAAAAATTAAGTTATTTTAGTCACCGATTCATGGAAGTGTCCACATTATTGTCTGATTTGTCAGACTACTATAGCCTTAGTATCTTTGATTTCACACACGCTCACAGAAGGATTGAGAAGTGGCGAGATTAGGAATGCAGGCTAGCTGATCTGGATTACAGAAGAAGTGAGGATTAGATGAGGGAAGAGAGGAGGCTGAAATACAAGAGTTAAAAAAAATGGGGGGAGGCGTGGAAGCGATAATGTTGCAGAGCACTTAAAAACAACGAGCACAGTCAACTAAAAATAAAACGGGATGAAGAAAACAAGTCAAGAGGGAAAATCCTGGGGGACCCCAGCTGACTTTGATCGCCTGAAAGGGCAGGTGGAAGGCCAAGAGGAACCTGGGGAGTAAATGGAAACTCTGAAGAAAAAAAAAGAAATATTACATGAAAAGTGAGACAGAGAAAGGCCAAAACTGATGGTATGAAAGAAGAGCTGCCCCTGAGAGATTGTTCAAAAAGAATTGAAAGAGGAAAAGGGAGGAGGGACATGGTGGGATTCAATCGTGACTTGCTCTGTCTAAAAAATCCTACAGCTACAGGAATGAATGAAAATGAAATGATTATTGCAAACACACAGTCTGAACCTCCTTTTGTAGATAGGGTGCACTCATTCATACACTACAATACGTAAAACAATAAAAGCATACTGCACACACTCACACATACACACACACACACAATGCTTAGTCATACCACTGAGGCAAATAGACAGTGTGTTGATGCCAGGGGCCTTAGGTGGGGGAGGAGAAGAGCTACAGAATGATGGCTGCAAAAAGGAGGAAGAACTTGTGCAAAAAGAAGAAAGAGAACGGCTCTAGAGGAGGGATGGAGGCAGGAGGATGACTGAAGGGGAAATCTCAGTTATGCACAATGAATAGAAAAAATGTTGGCATCTAGGGAAGAAAATGAATTTTTTTAAATGTTGAAAAGAATTTATCTTTTGCAAATCCCAGAATAAACTTCACCAATCAATGCGTTGTCGCTGTCAGTAAAAATATGATCTACAGATGTCTATAGATGGCGTGAACATTAGATCCAAGAGGAGTTGTTGAGATATGGGAAACAAAATCAAAAGGGGACAGTCCAAGAGGAAGCAGAGGCCGGACAGGGAAGGGATGAGACGGAGGAATGGATGAAGGTCCCAGTGGGGTGTTAAGGCAATGTAATGAAGCTGGTAATTGATGAGAGGGCAGAGCAGGGAGAGACAGATCCATGCGTTTGATTAATCAGCTCTTAGCTGTCACCACAAAGCTATTGATCCGATGCAAGGCCGTCTCGCACACTGAAGACACCGACACACAGGCGCATAAACATCTGCACACACTTCACCATAAGCTACTCAAACACAGAGTCGAGCAGAGTGGAAGGACGTATGTTTTCAACCCTAACGTCTTTATCGATATGCGCTGTCAGTATGAACATAAACGCAGAAAAAAAACCCACACATTTCAGCCTAACAGTCCCTCCATCCATCCATCATATCCTTTGTCCTAATGTTACTGCTGTCCATCCATCTTGCCCTACCAGCTCATTGATCAGCCCCGTCTTGTCCATTGATTTGGGATTCTGTTGTAGAGCGGGGCTGATTGCTGCAAGATTTGTGTCCACTAACCTTTTCTCTAACCTTGCGTCAATCTGTCACCATTTCAGTTTCTTCCACCATTAAGCCAACCTAAATTCAACGCTGTTTACGTAAAAAAAAAAAAAAAACCTTGTAATTTCAAACTATCTGTCTGAGCATGCCAATATTGAGACGTTCTGATCTAAAGCTTTGTAATACGAATGTTAGAATTTAATGCATTGAGAAAGACAGGAGGGAGAACCCAAGGAGAAGCAGCAGGTGAGGAGAACGCACAGCACAATAGCATCGGAAAATTGGCATGGCAACCAGCACGTTGCCATGGCAATCGTATGACGGCACACCGGGTAGGTAAACAGGGATGCTGGTTGCCAAGGGCGACTGCTGTGCTCTTTGGGTAAACAAAGAATTACTGCTGGAGAACGGTTTGCTGGCTTTGTACTCAGATCTAGAAAATACCACCCCAGCACAGTTTCTCGGTGATCATGGGTACGAGCGCTGAGCGCGAGAAACATTTGCATGGGAAGAAGGAAATAAACAAGGCAGGAAATTTATGGGGATAATGAAAAGATGAAAGCTGGCACTGCAGGAGGAAATAAGCACGAGGGAGAGGGTGAGGGAACAAAATCTATATGTTGTGGGCATTAAAACTCCCACGAGCCTGGGAGAAAATATAAACAGAGTATACAGTTACTCTTACGTCAGTCTCTCTCTACTCTAACACACAAGAGTAACCCGAACACCCCTTTCATGTCAAATTATCCTCTAATTACTCACGTTCCAATTAGGAGTTAATTAACGGTAACCATCTGCAAACGTGAACATGTAAGACGAGCAAGCTTCAAACTGAATCAGTCTGGGCCACGCTGCTGCATACTAAGAAGCCCTCACTGAGTTTCTGGAGTCCTGAGGAAGGTGAACACGAGGCAATGCTCGAGGGCACATATGTGGTACATGATGAGAGCGCTGCCTCACACTCAGTGGAATCACGTTAACGCATGACCAAATCCTGCAAGCAAACGCGGGTCCATTTGCATACTGCGTTGAAACACACGGTTATACATGGCACCGTTCCCCCCCACCATCATCTGCCCTTTTGCTCACACAGAAACAAACACGTACTACACACTTACAGTTAATCACACTCCCTGCAGTAACACAGAGAGGATTGTACCGGGGTTAGAGGATATTAAATCCTCGGATTATCCAATCAAATCTTATTTTGCACCCTCCCCCACCCACATAAAATCAGCGGAGCAAACCATTGCACCGTGGTGTGAGGGTTGGGTGATGTGCACATTGAAATACTATTTGCAAAACAAGAAATCATGCAAATAAAAAATTAATGGTTAAACTTTTTTTTTTTTTTTTTTTTTTGTTTATTAACAAAAACAAA
>JARVGS010001283.1:15925310-15936053 GCA_031762315.1 Hypsolebias antenori
GCGTATATATACACTGTAGTCCCTCATTTATCATGGATGCTTGTGACCATGTCCACCCGCGATAAGGGAAAAACCAACCACTTCAACAACTGAACATGGACGTTCTAAAATAATGAAAAACAACTTTTGGCACTTTTCTATTTTGTGATTATGACGATTTTACGATGTGACATACTTTGAATTTTAAGTTGCAAAACAAACGTTGATCGGTGCATTTGGACAGCAAAGGGTTAACCCTTCACAAAGCTGCAACAGGAGAAATGTGTGTGTGGCAGAGAAGGAGATCAGCTGATCAGCTGTGGGCTGCACACATGGTGCAAACTCATTAAAAATAATTTATTTTAAATAAACAACCTCATGGCTCATCATCCGTCAGTCAGCCAATTGTGTCATGTCCAATATTATTGTGAAAAAACGTGATATAACGAACCCGCGATAAACGAAGCACGACGTAGCGAGGGACTACTGTACGCACGCACGCACACACACACACACACACATACATATATATACAGTATATGATAATTATATACATGTACTGTATATGTAAATAATATTTACAAGGCCCAAAAGAAATATAGTAAACAACAACATGGTAGAGTATAACAGTGCAAGTAGGATGAAGTATTACAAAATTAAGTAGTTTGTTACTAACTAAATGACTGGCCAAAATATGGTGCTAGCTTACTAACTAGTAACTAGCTGGTTCATAACCAATGATTAATACAGTGTTCTCTAACTAGTCACTGGCTAGTCCATGACTTTGTTGGCTAATTGGCTAAAATACAGTGCTGCTAGCTAACTAGTAATGTGCCAGCTGGTAACCCTAAAGTTTTTAACTGGCTCAACACTTTATTGCTAGCTAGCCAGCTGGTAACTTAGTTATTCACTCCCTCCCTCTCTCTCTTGAAAAATTTTACAAGAAGGTCTGGCCTCCTTGGAAGCAAAATATGAAGAAATTATGGGTGATTTAAAACCTTTTACAAAGTCCTGAAAGCTCAAATTATTCTGTTAGTCTTGGAAAGAGTGAAACCGCCTGTTACCAAAAATGTAAAATAAATCCTTTGAGGAGCAGCAGGAGACACAAGGAAGTGGGTTTTAAAAAGCAGTGCGTCTCCAGTTCTTGGAAGTAGTCAGGGGTGTAACGTGTTAAAATGTTCAGGCAGAGATTGGGTGCGTGCGTCTGTGGTTATGTTGCAAGAATTAGTGCTGGAAATGTGAACTTGCTGCGTGAGTCACAAGTCATAGATTACGTGTTAGATAGGAGGGACATTTTCTGCCACTGAACAAATTCTCAGCTTCTGAGTTTTGACCTCTGTGACAAAATACCGACACAAACGTGAACGTGAACGGTCCGGCAGTTTGCCAGACTTGGTCAAAACAGTTAAACCGTTACACAACTTTTTCCTTGGACCGCTCTGGAAGCAAATATCTTGTTGAGAAACTTATGTTTTGTTTTGGTAATTCATTCAATGTTTGAAATGTTTCAACATTCAAATAGTCATGCTATCATCTAAAAAAAATCCATTGGTAAGTAATACAAAATGTTTTTTATTTTTATTTTTTTTGTCAAGCAGTTTAAAAGAGACAGATGAAAGTAAAGAGGAATCTGCCGGATTCCACTTTTACCGTGCCAAGTTTCAAGACCTTCATATGCTGCTACGGAGCCTCTGACAACCCTGAAACTCTAGAAAAGCACAAGAATGCTTAGCCAGGTGTAATACCAGTGCAGTGGTGCATCTAGAAATGTTTTAATGGGGTAACCACCACTGAAAGAAGTCCAGGGGTGGCACACCAAAACAAAAAGCCAGAACACAAAAATTTATCCTGAACTACATTAAACACTTCAATGTTTCTGTCCACACCTGACCTGTTTCGGACCTTAATTGTTGGTATTTTTATACCTCTCCGTTTATATTTTCTACTATTTTTTTAATTATTTTTTATATCTTGTTTGATTCCTTGTGTATGTCCCTTTGTATTGAAACCCTGGCACAATGATTTCTGGCAGGCTCAATAAAGTTCTTATCTTATAATTGCAGAAGATTTGTTACATTGTTGTTGTTAGAATGGTGGTGGCACCAAATTCCAAATTTTTAGGGTTTCCATAGCACCCCACCCCCACCCCCACCCCGACCCCGACACCCAGCCCAAATGCACAAGTGTAATCCAAATGATGATGTAAAAGGGATGTAGACATATAGGATGTCAAATTGCTTGGAAATATTTTTGGAATATGCAGTGACATTCCAGCAAAAGAAAACTGCAGTTTAAAGATATTTAAAGATGCTGCAGATAAATCACTGAAGCAGATTGAACTGTACAATTTGTATGATTAATGGATTTGGTTACTTGAATTACACCAATAGCTGAAAAGTAGAAAAAGCTGAAAGAAGCACAAAAGAGGTGAAATTATAAAAAAGTTGCTGAAATTAGAGGAAAGAAGCTAAAAGTAGCAGAAATGTGCAGAAATGAGCAATAAGAAGGCTGAAAGGAGTATAAAAAGCCTGAATTAGCAGAAAAGAGACAAAAGGGAAACAAAAAAGCTGATGTTAGATTAAAGAAGCTAAACAGGGAACAAAACAGCTAAAATAAGCAGAAATTCATCTGAAAGTATGGAAGAAAAGCACAAAAAACTAAAATTAGAAGAAAGAAGTTAAAAGGACCTTAAATGTTAAAATAAAAAAGCTGAAATTGATAGAAAGAAGCTAAGAGGAGCTAAAAAAAGCTGAAAAAAGCAGAAGTGGAACAAAAACTTAAATGAGAAGTAAACTGTTTTAAACAGAATACGATTAAAATAATGTGAATAGAGCCCTGTTCATTTTCAGTATGAGAAAAACATGGCCAACAAAACTAACTACTTCAAAACTAATACCAAAAGTCACAGCAGGAATGTCCTGAATGAGCTGAACATTTTGAACAGCATACACAACATTTGAAATGTCACAATAGCACAAAAATTGCGGAACGAGTTACATAAAATAGTGAAAATTATTTATAAACATTTACAAAATAATTGAATGTACATCTACAGCTGATTAACATTTGGAGTCAATCCAGTTCAAGATGGCCACAGCACGTAACTGACCTTGAATGACCTCAACTCAGTCAATTTTATAGATATTGAGCTAAAATCAAATCAAACAGATCTTATTGTTACATACTTTCCTAACAGAGAACTTCACTCTTAGACTGCAGGTTTACTTGTGGTTCCTAGAGTTTCCAAAAGTAAAACACGAGGCAGAGCTTTCAGTTCTCAGGCTCCTCTCTTGTGGAACCAACTTCCAGTTTCTGTCAGTGAGGCTGTCATAGTCAACTTTTAAGATTAGACTCAAGTCTTTCCTTTTTGATAAATCCCATAGTTAAGAGTTGGCTTGTGTTTCTTGAGCTGTCCCTTAGTTATGCTGTTATAAGCTTAGACTGCTGGAGGACAAACTGGCCACATTTCCTCACTCTACTGCTGTCTTTACTTGCTCTCCTCTCTACGTATTGGTAAATATTTCTATCCTTAACATACTTTTTTGTCTTTCTTCCTATAGAAAGTACACCTGGCTCTATCATTCTGTTTTTTTTTTTTTGTTTGTTTGTTTCTCCTTCCTGTTCCTCTCAAACCCCAACTGTTCAAAGCAGATGGCCGCTCATCCTGAGCCTGGTTCTGCTGGAGGCTTCATCCTGTTAAAAGGGAGTTTTTCCTTTCCACTGTCGCCTTTGTGCTTGCTCAGGATGGGAGGCTGCAATGATGCGAAGATTCAACAAAATCTGCTGACTTCCTTAGATACAGAACGTTTACTAAATGGCTTTTTTTTTTTATGTATGTAGATGTTTTTGTACAGTGCTCTGCTCTGAGGTGAATTCTGTTGTGACTTGGAGCTGCAACTGAATTGAATTTAAGTTTGTTGTGGTAGTAGCTGCTCTCTAACACATACACGGAGTACTAAGAGATCTTAAGGTAGAACTATGAGATGAAAGTTGGCAGGTGATATGTATGTCTTTAAGGAATACTACTTTCGTTTTATGTTGTAAATGCTCTTCATGCACAGCTTGCTAAATTTTATGTCCCAGTACTGCTTTCTGCATATTTTAGTTCCACTCACATGTCCCTGTCTAGTACCTGCAGAAAGACAAATTAAACTGAATAAATTTAGAAAGAAATGGGTATAAATGTACATTATACCTGTGTGTCAACCCTCTATATTGTTTCTTTTCCTCATTCTAGTTCTTCTTTACAATTAGGCTACTCTTGCATCTCTCTGCCTCAGTCTCTGGTCTTGTGCTGGCTTCCATCGTCCCTCCTGTCCCTCCCTGAGCTTAGTGCTCAGACAGTGGAACATGCGTTGTCTAAATATACTTCCCCACTATCGGTCCATCTAAACAAACTCCAGCAGGGAGAGAAAGCGAGAGGCAGAGAGACAGGAAGCAGGGAGGATGGGTGTCCAAAGAGAGCGTGAGGACTAGAAAAAAAGACGGGAATATTCATGTATAACACCTGCCATGTGGAGCTCTTACAAAAACACAACATAAGTTGGTAGCCAGCTGCGAGCAGCTTTAAGTAAACAGTGTATATTGGTTTACTTAGCAGAGAAAAGGCATTCCCATCTCTGATGGAGTGACGTCGTCTTCAAAAAGCTGTCAGAACTGCATCAATCACAACCAGTAAAGGTGACATTTGGTAGTCTTGTTTTATCCAGAGACACTTAGAGTAACACACTTTTGGGAATGGGTTCTAAAGTTGGGGTTTGAACCCTATTATGGGACAGGAAACTAGTGTTATAGTACTTGAGACCGGTCTTGGTCTTAAGATTGGTCTCAAGACCACTTTTTGATGGTCTTGGTCTCGTCTCAGACTCGACCGCATTTGGTCTCGGTCTTGTCTCAGTCTCAGACATTGAGGACTCGGGATTTCATTTCAAGACCAGTCAAGACCACAACTGTGGAATTATCACTAATTTGCCAGAATATTGTCCAGTTTATTTGTCAACATTCTTGTTTTTATTGGATGCATAACATATTGATTAAAATCCAAGAGATAACGTGACTCATATCTCGGTCACGCCCCTTTCACGCGTCCCTCCCAGTGTGGCCAAAATGGGCAGTTTACTGCCAAATGAGCAGTTTTCATTCTGATTTTACTGGGAACTCTGGGAAGATTTTTGTTGGATTGTTGCATTCTGTCACATATTGTTAAATTACCTTGGCTTGTACTGATGTGCGTTCATGTTCAAACAGTAAATATACTGTGACAATGTATTGATTGGGCAGATTTTTGTCTGATATGGCGGTTTTCAACATATTTTTGGGGTGGAAAACCTCAACTCTATTTGGCAACACTGGCCAAAAAAACGAGAAGTGATTGGGCACGGGAGAAGATGTCTGCCATATCATCAGTTATAAAATTAGCCTATTTAAATCACAAATAATGTTCTTGTAACGAATATCCATTTATTAAAAAAACATTCAATACAAAAACAACTGGACTTTATTTGTAACAGAAGACGTTGTATTGAACGTTTTTTGAATTTATCATGTCAATATCATACTCTGAGTACATAAGCATGTTGACGGGACTCGGGGAGCCACAGCATGGGCTGATGCTCTCAATGGTGCATGCCTCAGCCGCACTGTCATACATGTGAGTGGCCTTGACAACAGTGTGCTTCTCCAGGACTTCTTTAAAGAAAGACTGGAAAAGAACTAGTCCTGGGGGACAGATTCTTCACCAGCAAGTTTCCATTTATGTAACATTTTAGGTGTATATCTACTACTTTATTGAAACCATTGTGCAACTACATGGTTATCCTTGGTGTTGAGTTCAGACTAATGAAGAGTGTTTTACTGCTGCAGTTTTTAAAGACTTGGCATGTGATGAAACTGCTTCCATTTTAACAGTTGTGTAATATTATTGTTGAATCACATGAAGTTAGGCCACTGAATGTCTGATTTCTTTGCCATGTAGCTCTGACAATCGATAAAACCTGATGTATTCATTCAAAAGCAAACTTAAAATTGCAGTATGTAACTCTGATAAGAAAATATTTTATAATAAAATTTTATATTTTGTTTGAGCTCTTGGTCTCGACTTGGTCTTGGACCCTAAAAGTCTTGGTCTTGTCTCAGTCTTGGTACACTCTGGTCTTGACTTGGTTTTGGGTTAGGTGGTCTTGAACACAACATTACAGGAAACACTACAGTAAGGGGGTCTTGAAATCATCTGCAAAAATGGTGGCTGGAGACACAAACAATCGCCGTGCTGGCTGTTTGTGTGCTGGTTACTCACTTATGAGCCAAGTCCGTGAACAAGCACAGCTTTCTGCCTCTGTGAGTTTGTGGGTCAGAAGCCGCCTTTTCCCTCTGTCTGTTCAATGTTCCTCCTCCGTTCCAAGAAAACTTCAAGGTCAAGGTTTTCAAACAGTCAGAGTGGAAATGAAAGCATGTGCGGAGTGCACGGAGAGCAGTTAGAACCAAGGTGCATTCAGAGCACGACCTCCGTGGCTCACTGCAGCGGAGATGGGTGAAAGGAAATCCCCTGCGTAATAAAGCAGACAGCTCGACTCCAGCTGGCACCGACTCCTGCGGCCACATTACCGCACAGATCCACCGCCGTGGGTCAGGCTGACTAAAACATCAAAACAACACATAAGGAAGGCTGCATTTATTCTTATTTACTCGCTTGGGAATGTGACAATAGAAGAATTGACCTTTTACTCAGCTAATAGAGGAAACTGCTTTATGTCCAGCAGAATCACTTCAATGCGGTCATATTCTACTATGTAAAAATCAAAGAGAGAAGCCAGTTTATTTAAGATTTGGAGTATTGCCTGATAACTGATTATTATGGGCACAAAACAGCCAAAACAAACTGCCTAACGCAGTGAAGGTGCTCCCCCGCTCAGTAAAAACAGATCTAACATGTAGTGACACGGATTCAGAGTCTTGTGCCAGCAGTCTGAGACAGGGAGGCTGGGAGCCGAGCCTTATAATTGTAATAGCTTCTAGTGGAGAAACATCTGGCTTTAGCATTCTGATCTGCCTTTTTTAACAATGGACAAAAATCTCACTTGCTTTTGGTTAAGTGTAAACAAATATGATGAGCATTCATTTTTGTATCAAATGACTCAACTGAAGCCAGGGGGAGTTATCAGATTGTAGACAACAACGAAGGTAAACTCAATCATCTTATTTAAGTTGGCAATTTAAACCATTTTTTTATAAACAGTACCAACCCTTATGCCTGTTCAGCTGAGATAAGATTAGCTGTGATTAATGTCAACTTTCTGAGCAGATAAGGTTGTTGTTTTGACCATTTTTTTCTGCTGAATGTAAGATTGTAGTGGAAATAGGTGTGTGGTGTTCATGGACATGATCTCAAGGCTCGGCTGTGGAGAGGAGGGGGTCTAGCTTAGTTTCTCGTCTCTGCTTTATGGAGATGATTGTTCTGTTGGCGTCTTCAGACCATGCCTTTCAGCGTGCACCGGGGTGGTTTGTATCCACCTGTGATGCAGCTGAGATGAGAGTTTGAGGACATGGTTCTCAATCAGAAACTGGAGGAATGCCTTCCCTGGGTTGGGGATCAGCCTCTTCCTCAGGTGGAAGAGCTCAAGTATCCATGGTAGTGATGGTAGAACGGAGCGGGAGATTGATCAATGGAATAAGTTGAGTTTAATGGCAGAGCTCTGGACTTAATGGTCTGTCTACATTCCAACCCTCACCTATGACCATGAGCTTCTGAAATAAGCTTCCTTTGTAGGTTGGATGGGCTAAACCTTAGAGATCAGGTGAGGAACTCATCATCAGCTTGGAGTAGAGCTGCTGCTCCTTTGCGGAAGTCAGCTGAGGTGGTTCGAGCATCTGATTAGGAGGCCTTCTGGATGTCTCCCTTTGGAGTTCCAGGTTTATCCCACTAGGAAGAGACCGCGAAGATGCTGTACAGAGTCGTTAGAAGGATGTCTGTGTGTGTCTTTCTTGAACCTGTTGGCTCTGCGGCCCGACCACAGGTAAACGGTAGAAGATGATGTATATAAGACTGATGAGAGCTATGAGACTGAACCAAAATGACATTTTGAGATGGAAAACAAAAATATCTGCCTAACAGTTGATAAAAACCCACTAAGACTTACAGCATTTGCTCTGTTTTTAACGTCAAGTTGTTGAAATTTTATGAATAATCATTATCTTACCTGGTCTTCTAATGGCCTCAGATTGTAAAAAAAAAATAAGAGTTTAATTCTGACTAGACTGATAAGCTAAAAGCTAGCCCAAGCAGGGTCCAAACCAAAGTGGATTGCTGCCGTTTTAAAGCAACTCCAGTTTTAAACATTATATGGGGGCGTATGTGAAGGATTTTTTTTAGAAACATTTCCATCGCTGTCAGTTCTGGCAGAAATAAGAGGATACCAAAAAAGTGGTCCAGACTGCACAGGAAGTGCTACAGTTAACTGCTGCTGTTTGCGTTTAATCATAATATTTCATGTAAAACACTTATGTAAAGCTTAAAAGAGAATAAACTGGAATAATAATCAGATTAACCATTAGCTCATCAAACTAGTCAGAATCAAACTCTGCTTCTCAAAATCAAGTTCTGTTCAAAGAGCTATCTATGACATGTAAGATATTTTTTAATCTACGACCACAAAACTCCACTTTAAAAGACCTGAATCATCCCTTTAGTTAGGTCTTTTTATTTATTTATTTTGATGCTTAGATAAAGTTATGGACTCCATCACCTTTGACCCAGAGTGTAAAAGCTGCATCAGGCTTCAGATTTTAGCGGAACGTCGTGCACAACCCCACGCCTCTTTAAGTTTGTAGATTTGACCACAGGAACATGAAATGTTCTTTGTGTTACGACAGAACAGAACCAGACAAATGCTGTTTGTAAGGTTGAGTGATGGTCTGCAGCTCCCGGGTCTCGTCAGAGCACAATCTAAAGTCCGGCTGATGCAGAAAACAAACACGATCGAACATTTATTTTGAAATATTACCCAATATATTCCCTCAGCTTTTCACATCCGGAGCACTGCTGCTAATAAGCTCATAATATTTTTGCACAGGGGCTCAGGCACATGAACTCCTCTCGCAGCTGGATCTCGCTCATCTCCTCCCCCCTCCCACATTTGTGTTTTCTTTATTCCCTCTATACAGTACTTTAACTTAAATTCCTCAAATATCTATAAAGTATTCCCTTTTCCTCCTACGCTCAAACACTGTAAACACTTGCGCTTACGAGGAAACAGAGACATGCACAGGCCAGAGCCACGTCGTCCGCCCTTTTCCTCCCCCTCAAGTGCTGGTCACATGACTAAACACTTGCATCCCATCACCTCTCACCACCCCTGATCCTGTCTTTTCCTTTCTTTTTACTTTATCTCACTCGGCAGGAATCTGCGTCCTCGAGTAGAGCTGGGAGGAGACGTTTGGCAGGAGATGCTGGACGAAACAAAAGGAAAAAAGAGCGCGAGAAGGAAAGTATTTTGTACGAATCATAGAAGCGAGTGCCAGTCGTTCACTCTGCTCCCTTTGACTCTCATCACCTCCCAACGCTGTGTGGAGGTCCACTCCAATGAGAGATGAGGAACTGTGGAGGGATGGGCATGAAAAGAGGCCCCTCCAAACATTTTCACCACCTCCTCCCCCGTCTGATGCCATTTAATTCTTCCTACAACCCCATTAACGCATGCAGGCAGTAAAATCTACTGTGCGAGTGTGTTAACTCCGTCGTCACCTTCAGTGAAAGGCTCCCAGTTATAGAGGCGACCCATGAACTCCTGGGAGTTGAAGGCCGCACACTGCTCCGCTCTGGAGTCCGACGCAGCTCCTCCGCACACCTGGAGGGCAAAAACAAAAACACAAACAGGAACGTTTTTAAAGTTCGGCCAAACACGAAAACCAGTCGAAACTCAATCGAAGGTGGTTTCGCTGAGTCCCTGGAGAAGGCAGGGTGGAGGGAGAAATGAAGGCTGGCACAAACACACCTCAACTCTCCACATAAACTCACACACACGTGCTGCTTCGGGCAGCAGCGGGCCTGTAAGGACCATATGGAAATAATCAGACTTCTTGCCTTTTTTTTTTTTTTTTTTTTTTTGGGGATGCGGCTGTTCACATAAATTTGCTATGACTTTCAGTGAATGCGAGTGACTGTGTGCGCACGTGCACGTGCACATGCATGTGCACGGGCATGTGCACGTGTGTGTTAGCAGTGCTCGTTCAAGAGGATTTCCTTCTTCTGCATACCTGAATATAAACACAAGCCGAAACGTTACTTTCATCCAGTTTTTTTTCAACTGCCTTTACTTTTTTATTGCCTTATATTATAGGGAATGTGTAATTTTTAATAAAACTTTTATACAAATTTAAAAAAGCAAATAAGGAGCAACAAAAATACAGATAATTTGAGGTCTATATTGTTCTAAACTAAAATGAAAACCCTTTTTTGTTAAACCTTTATAACATTATGCGTACATTGATTCATTCAACCTTTATTTATACGGACTCGTTTCATTGAGCCTCGAGGACTCGAGACCTGATTTAAACAAAGAACACAGATGAGGTACCGACAATAGAACAATCAAATAAAAAGCATGCGATTCATAAAATCTTGCATGTTTTTCGAGCTTTGAGTGTGTGTTGATAATGACGCTCAGCTACACCAAATTATAGAACAATATCTATAAAGGGGCAATCTGTCGTTTTCAGCATAAAGCATGCAAACCGTATGAGGATTTGGGGGGGGTGGGTGGGGTGGGG
>JARVGS010001283.1:15989672-16002123 GCA_031762315.1 Hypsolebias antenori
AAATTAATGGGATTACCAGTTCTGTCCACCAGAAGGTCATCTGGGAGAGGATTGGACATGGAGGTATCTCACTACAGGTTGCTTCTCAGCTAAAGGAAGAGACTCGTTCACAATTTAGTCGTAGAAAAGCCACAAATAAAGAATTCTACCAAAACATTCTTCAAGTGTAACGTCTCCCAACCAACCAAGAACAGGTGGGCGATGAACAATGGAGCACCGTGCCATCAGGGCAAAATGATGACCAAGTGGCTCGAGAAACAAAACAAAATATTTAGGTCTATGGCCAAAAAAACTCCCCTAGGAACTTTATCTTATGGAGTGATCACACCAAGCACAGATCATGGCAGAATGGGCTGCCAGCAGTCATCATTTAGACTGGAAGTTGATTGACAGCATGCCTGGGAGAAATGCAGAGGGCTTCAAAAAGAAGGGCCAAATAACTCTTTGGATAAAATTAGAGTAATTGTCAATAAAACCTATAAACTGATTCAGTATATGATAATGTGAAAACAGTGAAACAGCAACTTCTGTGAAAACCAATACTACCAAAACTTTTGGCCACGGGCGTGGATTTCATCTGCTTTATGTCACAGAAGATAAGATCCAAAGACATGTTTTTCCCCACATTCTGAAGCCCAGGTCAAAGTGTCCCTTCACTGATACAACCGTCTGTCTTCAACTGGTCCTCTGACGCCAGCTGGTGCCTCTGTTATCACAACTGCGTTGATAAACCCTTGTGACATGTTTTCTCAAAGTGTTTATTACTCCCTGAGGGCCAGCTCACCATCAGACACTGATGGTAAGAACTTCTCACCTCAGGAAGTTTGTACAATAAATAATCACACTAAACCTATTCTTACTTATTTTGGTTTGCCTTGTTTTTGACAAGGGTCCACCGACCTTATGTACACAATTTTGTTCCAACTCATGTACCACATGTGATGCGAATGACAATAAAGAACATTGACCTTGACCTTGGTTGCTATCTGATTCTCCTCCTCCAAACATCCAATAAGAAGAGATTTGGGCCGCAGAGAGGCCAGTCAGGCAAAAGCATCCCCATAAAGCTCAGTCATGTAAAGTCCATTGTTCTGCTGAATTAACCCAAAGACCTCCCAGGAAACCGAATGTAGCGTACATCAACGCTTCTGTCACAATAACAGTTTGCAATGCTGTAGCACCAATGCACCATGACACCATCACATACTCTGGTTTAACACTTTTCTTCTAATAAGAACCTGAATGTTCATTGCCTTTGGCACACAGAAACCACCATTGTTGACTGTGGTCTTTTTCCTCAGTTAGTGGGAGTTCTTTAAACCCCAAAACATGGTTTATTTATTAGAAGTAAATCTGAAGACCCTGAAGCACTGAGGGTCTGATTACAACGCTCTTAAATGGACAATAATGGATGGTTCACAAATGTTTGTGACTTTGACACACAGGTGTCCTTGGATCATTTCCACCTCAAGATGGTAATGAAGAATCAACATACTTGAGTCATTCCACCTAAAAATGTTATGGAATGAGTAATAAAATAAATCTTCAAATGCCTAAATGTTTTAGGTCAAAAATTACAGAAGTTTTTTTTTTTTTTTTTTTGGGAAAAGAATGACAAAAAATAAGTAAAAAACATTTAAATCTTAAAATTTGTCTAAGCAGGCAGCTTCCTGTGACTGGCATGAGGCAGAAATAGCCTGAACCTTGACCAACTCTTGTATCGAGGGGCCCTGATTCCTACACAACAGAGACATGAGACTGGTTAATAATGCTGGACCACGAGAGAGGCCCCTGTCATCCTGTTGCATGCTGAATAATGCATATTCCCACACAAATTAGCATTTAACTGAATTAGAACATAACCAACAATATACCGGTAGGTGAAATTTGGAATTTGGGGCCCCCCAATGCAGCTGATAGCCCTGACATCTGAACACAAGGTGAAACTTGCTTTTTGTTGAATGTTCCAGACAATTTAGGATGAAATCAATGAGATTTTGTTTCATGCAGAAACACACCTCGAAGGCTTGACGGCAGAGTTTCTGTGAAGTTTGAAGAAAGCAAGTTGGAATCTATCTTAGAAATCTATTCTAAACATGTCTTGCGATCCAGTCCCAAAACCAAATACCCACTATGCGCCAACAGAAGTTTGAAGTAGCTACAAAATGCTCAAGATGGAAATATTATCCATACTATATTCAAAGCGGTAACAAAAACAGCTGCGCTTCACGATAAACCCTCAAAAAACAAAAACGGCTCCCAGTCACATTTACTCTAAAGGTTTTGTCTGCAGCACCCACCCTTCCTTAGTCTCACGGGAACAGCCTGATCTGTCTCTCCCTCCCTCTGCAGGTTTAGGTTACCCCTGAAAAGCAGGAATCCAAAAACAAAGGTCAAAGTCCGAGGTCAGCTCCTCCTCCTCTAACTTCTATAAAGACTCAAATAGTTTCTGCACAACAGACTGAGATGAGTGTTTATTTTTCATGCACGGTTGATCAAATATATTCAGCAACTGCATTGAATTTATTTTAAAAACAGCTCCGTTGTTGCATAAAATTGTCTTGTTTTGAGTCTCTGGTTTGCTGCAGTGTAAAGCATGTGTTAACTTCAGTCATTTCTGCTTTGCAAGCTGAATAATAACGGACAACATTGCATCTGAACTTAGTTACAAAAGCTCAAATGTTTCAGCTCATGGCTGCCTTGAATGTTGGAAGGACTTTAGTGAACATATGCAGTATGTCCCACCCACTAGTTTTCTGGCAGCTTTTCTTCTTCTGCTCTTGGGTGTTTTAGGATCTGCCCAAAACAAGCAGCGGTTCAGACTATCAGAGGATGGATGTCATCCACGTGGGTTGGCAGAGTCTCACAAGAAAACTTTTTTAAAGTTAAAAATGACATTCCTCTCTTCATGTTTCCTCCAGATTTAAATTGATTTGCAGCAAGAAGAGGGCATTAACGATAAATATTTGCAGATTCTCTGCAGGGATGATTTATTCTTCTTGCCTACTAAATGGGGCGTAGAGTCAACGTGCCCTTTGACCTCCCACAGGGAGCTCTCCTGAGAGAGATTCAACAGGTCTGCAGGAACAATAAACCCAAGGCCTCTTTCACACTGAGGCTGTTGATCGGATTCTGCTCCCTCGAGGTTCAGGGCTCTGATGAGAGGAGGATAGAGGAAACCGGGTCAGCAAAGTGTTGAGCATAGCAGACATATTTTGGATCCACGCATGCCAGACTGAGACTGAACACCAGTGTGCTGAGCAGCGAGTTATCTGTGGGTCTTTGTGACTCGGAGCGAGCGTGAAGGCGCACCGGTCACCAATCTAAATCCAAGCGCAAACACGAAGAAAGGAGCGCGTCGGTGAACAGAACAGGAGTTGGACTGGAAAGAGTCGCCACTTTGAAAGGGCAGAAAAGTACCCAGAATGTTGCGAGGCGGGTTTGAGCCGAACGCAGTTACTCAGCTCAGATGGAGTTACTGGAAAGAAAAAAGGCAGCGTGTGGGTGGGCTGAGGTTTTTGGGGTATCAAGTTGACGGTGAACGCTTTCTGACTGCTTTACACTGTGGCTGACTTGCATTTAAATAAAGTATTCTTGGTTGATTGCTGCTTGGCTGTGTATACAAAAAGAACAAAATCCCCATCGAGCTACTTCAAGCTATTTTTTTTCTGATTGGAAGCTGAAGCACGAAGAACGTTTAACCCTGACATACCTGTCAGAGTTCAACTAAATAAATTGTTGAAGCTCCTTTTGAAACAATGCTCCAACACAACAGTGTGCAAAAGTGTTAGGTAGGTGTAAAAAATTGGATCAGACCACATTTTGCATTCAAAACAGCATAGATTCTGGGTGCACTTGCACAAAGTCAGGGAGTCTGTAGACTTGTAGTCAAGTGCATGATTGGATGTTTGTACTGAACAGGTGCTGACTGTCATAATTTTCACGTTTGGTTGAAACTCGATGATTAATTGAAGCAGAAACAGATACGCTGGAGGTTTGAAACTGGGTGCAATAACTGCTGAAAAGATATGAGGATATGGAGGAAAGTTTCATGTCACAAATCAGACACCACAATGAGAGTGAACAAAACCAAGAAGACACAATGTAGTGATCACATCAGTGAGGTCTCTCCCATGTAAAAACCAAAGTGGACTTGAAGTTCAAAATGAGCTCTTTAAAGGGATCTCAAACTACTTGCACATATTGGCTTTAATATAAAGTATTTCTCTGTTCTACTAAAAGTTGTTTTTTGTGACACGTAAAAACTTTGAATAACTTAAAAAATATATATATATATTTTTTTTTTTTTCACTCAAGGACACTGACATTATTTTATAGTGCAATGCATCCTGGACGATGATGAACATTGTTTGTAGTGATGGAGTCAAGGCTAAAAAGATAACAACATGGAAATAAAGTAATATTTTGCATTAGTCTTTATGCACAATCTATGGGTCAAAACAACGATCAACTTGCGATTTGTAATTTATCCACTCTGGAGCTAATGCTATAAATCTATGATAGCTTTGGAGCTTACACTATTAGCTTTGAAGCTAACGTCATAAATATTAGCTCTGGAGCTAATGCCATAAATATTATCTCTGGAGCTAACGTCATAAATATTAGCTCTGGAGCTAACGTCATAAATGTTAGCTTTGGAGCTAGCGCCATAAATATTAGCTCTGGAACTAACGTCATAAATGTTAGCTCTGGAGCTAGCGTCATAAATGTTAGCTCTGGAACTAACGTCATAAATATTAGCTCTGGAGCTTGCGTCATAAATGTTAGCTCTGGAACTAACGTCATAAATATTAGCTC
Organism: Hypsolebias antenori; assembly: GCA_031762315.1. NCBI lineage: Eukaryota > Metazoa > Chordata > Actinopteri > Cyprinodontiformes > Rivulidae > Hypsolebias > Hypsolebias antenori. The sequence continues at coordinate 15,994,491 of JARVGS010001283.1, forward strand.
TAACGCTAACGTCATAAATGTTAGCTCTGGAGCTAACGTCATAAATGTTAGCTCTGGAGCTAGCGTCATAAATGTTAGCTCTGGAGCTAGCGTCATAAATGTTAGCTCCGGAACTAGCGTCATAAATATTAGCTCTGGAGCTAGCGTCATAAATGTTAGCTCCGGAGCTAGCGTCATAAATATTAGCTCTGGAGCCAGCGTCATAAATGTTAGCTCTGGAGCTAGCGTCAAAAATATTAGCTCTGGAGCCAGCGTCATAAATGTTAGCTCTGGCGCCAGCGTCATAAATGTTAGCTCTGGCGCCAGCATCATAAATGTTAGCTCTGGAACTAACGTCATAAATGTTAGCTCTGGAGCTAGCGTCATAAATGTTAGCTCTGGAGCTAATGTCATAAATATTAGCTCTGGAGCTAGCGTCATAAATGTTAGCTCTGGAGCTAACGTCATAAATATTAGCTCTGGAACTGACGTCATAAATGTTAGCTCTGGAACTAACGTCATAAATATTAGCTCTGGAGCTAACGTCATAAATGTTAGCTCTGGAGCTAACGTCATAAATGTTAGCTCTAAATATTAGCTCTGGAGCTAACGTCATAAATGTTAGCTCTGGAACTAGCGTCATAAATATTAGCTCTGGAGCTAACGTCAAATATTAGCTCTGGAGCTAAAGTGAAAGTTGAGTCATTTCTGCGTTCACCTCTTTGTGAACGCATTCAGGTTTAAATTAAAGAGCTGAATGTCAGATAATTACAGTGGCCCTGAAGTTTAAACCACAATTACAAATTAAAAACACAACAAATTAAAAAACACAACAAATTAAAAAACACAACTACAAATCAAAAAGCACAACAATATTTTAAAAAAAAAAAAAAAAAAAAAAAAACATATTTACGCACATTAAACAAAACTGCAAGAGGTGGGAAAGGTGGGAGGTTCAAACACACTGTTGTCCAGTAAGCGATGTCTCATGTTTCCCACTGGTCCCACCTCTTCCAGTTTTACTTAATGTAATTACGTTTTTTTTTTTTTTTGTAGTTGTGGTTTAAACTTCAGGGCCACCATAGGTAAGCTGAATGGAACTTGCACAAGCTTGCACTGAAGCAACCCGTCTACATTATTTATCTAGAATGCATTGCAATGTAAAAAATGGTGATGTCCGTGTGTCAATGATTTTTAAAGTTATAAACATAAAAAAAAAGTATTTTTACAGTCTTGTGTTTAAAGTTGAATTATCTGTCAAATAAGCTCTGCTGTTCCAGTTAGCCAGAGATCCTTTTAACACCCTCTGAAGAAAACCAAAGAAGCTGTCAGCTCAGATTCACTGAAGACTGTAAACATGGTGTCAAGGAAGCTCCATGTGGCTGATTAGAGACACATTGTGCTTACGACCCCTATAAATAAAAAACATGTCCAGCAGTAGCATCGGTTCAAAAGTGGGACACTGCCCGCAGAAGTCTGACCAGAAGTGGTCTTCTTTGAAGAAATGCAGCCAAAAAGAAAATAATCACACCTTTGACCTCTGAAACATGAGAACTGTGGTGCAGAAAAATGGCCGCAGGTGCTCTGGACTGAATAGTTAAAATCTGAAATGTCTGTCTGAAGCAGAAGGCTGTTTGTTCATCAAAGGGTTAGAGAGTGGTACAATCATGAAATTCTGCAGGCAACAGTGAAATATAGATGTTTTGAGCAAATGTGCAGCTGCATTTCTGTGAACAGAGTTAGATACTGGTATTTATCCATCAAGGAGGTGAGTGAATGGCCTAAAATTTGTTCTGCCGCAGGATAATGCCCCCAAAACACCATCAACGTCATCAGGAACCACCTTGAGAGTTACCGACAAGCAGTCCTGGAAGTGATGGCGCAGTCCTTACAGAGCTCTGACGGATCTGGACCAAAACATCCACAGATCTTTGGTTGAGATGTTAGGAACAACCGACCTGCTGAGTTCCTTCAAAGATTGTGTACAAGTACCTAGAAATAATTTACAACAAGCTAATTTACTTTACACCATTTTTAACAACTGCCTGAAACGTTTGCGCTGTACTCACAAACAGAAAATACAATACACCTGTGTGTGTGACTAATTTGAGTGCATGTCTGTGGGAATTTAAAGGTCAGTGGAGGTTTATGTGCTCAGCGTCTTTGTCACCGTTTGACTCTCAGACTTCAAAACCTCCCGTTATTGTTTTTAGTGGCTTTGCTTTCTAAGGCCACCCTGACAGCGATCACATCTCTCTTTTTCACTTTCTTTTCTGACCCTTCTCTCTCTCAAACACACACACACACACACACACACACACACACACACACACACACACACACACACACACACACACACACACACACACAGATTATTTATAACAGGGTGGGGGAAAGGCAGCCTGGCCTTGGAGCGCCTATTTTGGGAGGTTCAGCTTTCAATCAGTCGGGCTGACAGCTTCTCTGTGATACCAGGAGAACAATACAGAGCAGCCTGTTTATCTGCCTCCGGTCGGCTCGTTGGGCTCAGCCTCCCGCCTGGGTCAACGTCACCCTGCCTCCCACCAGGAAAACAAGACTTCCAGGACAAGTGATCCCAAAGAAGCTGCTCCTGTAGACTCTGACAGTACAGCCTCATTCATTCAACCTTTATTTATACAGCCTAGTCTCATTGAGCCACGAGGACTCATTTACAAGTGGGACCTGTTCCAGACAGAGCATATAAAGCACAACAAATAACAGTAAACAACAATAAACAATAGTAACTAAGCTGTTAAAATACAGTGTATAAATAATACTAATAAATACAGTAGTATCATATACGACACAGTTGTCTATTGGGATTTATATTTAACAGAATAAACTGAAACTGTCACTTATAGTTTCTGGTAATCCTAAATACTACATAAGAAGGTAATTTTCTGGTTTTGTTTCTTGAAGAAGTTTCACTTCTCATCCCAGAGATTTAAACTGATCAGTAGCTAAAGTAACATAAAGAACTGCAAGTTTTAACCGTTATGACAATTATCATAATACAAGAACAACTAAAAAGGTTAAATCATGTCATCTGTCATTTAAGTGAGAACTTCACTTTAAGAAACTGATCCAGACAACATGATTTAACTTTTGTTGTTATCTACCTGGATGATTGAGCTTACAAACGCCATTATTTTTTTATAATACAGGAAGATTGTCTTAAAAACAAATGTCCGAACATATTTAACCCTTTATTTGCCTGATTTCAGTGCAAATAGAAACACAAAATAAGATGTTTTGTTTTATAAAGACCTCCCTCTTTTTAGTCTTTGATGTTTGATAAAAGTGACATAAAAAGGACATGCTGGTGAAGATTCTTGGTGAAGATTAAAAAGGACATTACATCAAGTTTAAATGGGAAGTAGAAACATCCATCCAGCCATGAAAGATGGGATTTTAATGCATTACTGTCACAAATTTAAAAATATTTGTTGGATCTGGTTTCTCAGCTCTTGACAATTGAAAAAAGTATTTTGGTAAAAGAATATACCAAGTTTGGGAGTGTTGATCAGACGAATAAAACTCTTAAGGGAAATGGTGGTACAGAGGTTAGAGGTGGGCCTGTGATTGAAAGGTTGCTGGTTCGACTCCCCGGACCAACATCAGAATCAGAATAAGGTTTGTTATCATTGCACCGAAGTACAGCGAGATTATGTACGTACAGTCGTCCTAAAGATGAGCAGAGTACACTTTGCTGCTGCTCCTAACAGTGCGGCGTTTGCATGGGGGATGGATAGAGCAGAGCCTTCTTAGTTTACACATATCCCATGGAGAATTTGATGAGTTGTCCTGCTTCAAGGCCAAACGGGGGAGTCAGATTCAGATAAGCCACAGTTGTTAATTTTTTCAGGCAGATTGTTATTTCTCGTCAGCCTTGAGTTCTGCTGGCACTTTTGATTTCCAAAATGGCTGGATTTGTGGGTATTCCACTGGTTCATGCTTATTAGCTCCCTCCAAGGTCGTCCCCAACATGCTGACCAGTCCCAGAAGCCACAAGCAGCCTACAATTCTCATAAATCGCTTCCACCTTACGGTTGAGCTTGTAATCAGCTGAGTGAGTGCTCGAAGCACGAACCAAATCTTCACATAAAGTCAGCAGCTTTGCCATGGCCAGAACTGCTGCTACCGTCTTCTTTAATAGCCAATAACATAGATATCTGCCAGTGCCAACAAACAGAAACCCTGCTATCATAAATCCAATGGCATGAACATCTTCTGCATCCTCCTGAGACGATACAGAGAGGCTGATCAACTTATCCATGATGCACCCTGCCGCGTGCGTCTCAGCAGGGCATACGGGTTCTCCAGGACCCTGTCGCTTGATTGAAAAAGTTTTGTCAATTGCATTGAAAGTCCAGCCGACCAGATCCATGTCAGTAATTTACGATTCAGAAGATGTGTAAATAGAAGCTCCGACACACAAGACAGAGAGCAAAACAAAAAAAGGCAGGAGGGAGATGGGAGAGGGAAGAAAATGCATCCGTCTTGCTTCAGAGCGAGTGAGGGGGAAAAAAAAAAACCCATCAAAATGTGGGTGAAAAGGTGAAACACCCTCACCTGCCTCCACCCTTACGGTATTTGCCCCACTCTGGGCCCTTGAACCCTAACCCCCACCATCTGCTCCCAAAAACAGGTCTCTCTTGAAAACGAGTCCTTGTGACTCAATGAGACTACTTGTATAAATAAAGATTAAATAAAATTTAAAAAGGTGTGATGATAGTTACGGCAAAATGACATAAAACACACAACATTTTCTGATGTGTACTGAGAAAACAAAACCACCAAATTTTATCTAGTTCTGATTATATTTCCATAAATGTGGCCTCTGAATAAGTTCTGCTCACGAAAAACGAAGCACAATTGAAAGAGTTACTGATTACATCCTTCAATTTTTGTTTGTTTTTATCTTGTGAATATTTTATCATTGTGGAAAAATCCCTTTGAGCCATCGTGAATTTATTATTTTTACACTTTTCTCTCTGTGGTTTAAATCTGTTTTGTGGACTGATGTCACCCAGTTTGCTTTAATCGCAAGTCCCTTTGGCAAAAAAACAATTTTCTACAAACTGTATGACTCTGCTTTTTTTTTGGTGTGTGTGTGTTACACGCAGAGGAGATAATGAGTGCAGAGGGTGGGCACAGTGGAGAAATTAGGGAGGCTTAAACTGTTATCTGTAAGGATTCGAGGATTGTTTACTGGAGTTAAATGGTGTGTGTCATCACTACGCAACTACTGTGTAATGTTGGCTAATGGCTGTACTGTCTGGGTGGTTTTTTTTTAGCTCCACTTTTTGGACAAAACCAACAAAAAAGAAAGCACCGTCTCACGGAAGAACTATAAAAGAACTTTAAATCCCCAAACTTTTTTTAGGCATCTGTCAAGAAGCTGACAGTCTGCTGAGACGTACCTTTTCCCCCAGAACAATCGGGATTCTGAAGGTAAACACTTTGTTTTTGGAAGTGTTTCTGAGTTTTCTGCAGAATAAATATGGAGTGGATTTCTTTTAAGTGTACATTTTGTTCACAAAAGGTTTGTGAATTACTAAATGTAACAAAACCAAGACAGCCTAAGCATCCCCAACAGTCCTGTGGTTCATCAGACTGTAGGTCAAGTGAAGCTGGTTCGTCTCTTTGATTCTGATTAGAATACAGGCAGTCCTCAAGTTACGACGCCCCCGACTTACGGCATTTCGGACTTACGAACGGCACCCGGTGACGTCATCACGCCTCGATTGAGCAGTATTTTTCAGTATTTTTCAGTATTTTCTGTGGGGGTTTTTTGTGTTTTTTTGCTAGCTAACTGCTTGAAAATACATTTTTAAGGTACAGAATGTACGCTGGTGTTGTGATACGTTGAAAAAAACGTGTTTAAAACGCCATTTACGTGCGCGGTTTGACTTACGGCAAAAAATCTGGACTTACGACGCCACGTGCTACGGGTCCCGACTTACGTCAAAATCGGGTTACGAACGGTCTGTATGTACGGAACTCGTTCGTAACTCGAGGACTACCTGTACTTAAAAGCAATTTTTTTTTCAGAGTTTTTTGCAGCATATTCATTCGTATACAGTATTCTAACGTATAATTTTTACATGATACAGTATATTGTTATGGAGATCAAAATGTTTTAAGTTATTTACAGTTTAAGTTTATTTAATGTGGAATAATATTTCTGTCTGTTTTTATTCATATTTATGTAAAACACACACACACACACACACACACACACACACAGTTTCAGTAAATGTTTATTCTGTTTGGGCTGTGACCTAAAGTGGGATTTGAGTTTTGGCCCCCTGTGCAGTTGAGTTTGACACCCCTAAGTTATTGTCAAGATCCATGCAACACCAAGCTTGATGTCAAGGAGGATGTCTGACTGTACAAGTTGTGCCCAGAACATGAGCCACACCCAATCACCCTCAAAGGTACTTCAATCTCCACCTGGCTCAAGTCAGCATGGTCCCTTAACTCCCCATATTTTGTCTCAAGTTTGTCTCTATCTGAAGATAATACAACTATATTTCCCACACAGATTTTAAAAAAATGCGGTGCATTTTGTTCCACTCCCCAAATTGCCTTCAGTTTTTGAGACTGCTCATCTCATTATTCATCAAGTCTTCCACCTCCACGCAGTGTTGTAATGTAACAAAGTAGAAATACTTTATTACTGTACTTAAGTAGAATTTTGATGTATTTTTACTTTACTTTCTCATTTACATTTCTAGTGACTTTCACTTTTACGCCAACACATTTCCCTTAACTATCTTAGTTACTCGTTCCTACAATATAAAATCAGAAGAAATCTGACTGGGCACTCTCAATCACAAACCCAGCCCCTTCCCCTCTGCTTGTGTGAAAACTGCAGTTCCCGCTGTGAACAAGTTAGATGCATGCAGATATCAGCCGTTACAATAGGTCTTTGTTGACTCACAGTGGAGCCACTATAAATTCCTGATGTGAAAATGATGGTAGCTGCTAAAAAATAGAGGTTTGGTGTTCTCCAGGACATTAATTGGTTAGAGCAGCAAGGTGAAGTTGTTGTACCACTAAAGTCTTCCCATTAAAAAACATTATTTGCTGTGTTTCTTCTGGTATTTACATACAGGAGTAAAACAGTGAAGCACAAACAAGCTTGAACAACAAGGCTCCATCCGTGTTGGTAGAGAAAAACACAGTCCAACTGAGCTCTGCACTTTACACAGAGTCAGAGTCAGAGATTATTTACTGTCAGTCGCCCCACATGTGGTACATGTGATGAAACAAGATTAAGTACACAGGGTCCCAGTTACATCCAACAATAAAATAAAATAAAAAATAAAACAGTAATAACATCTAAGATATGAACTAAATAAAAAACATCAACTAAAAATACACTAGGCACTAATAGCATAAAAACTTTACTTCGAACAGCAGCACGAACATGAGACTGTGGGAGCAGATGAGCAGAATGAACACAGTGACATGAGACAGATCAGCAGCAACATGATGTGATATTTCACAGTGATTATCCTGGTTAGAGATTCATGAGTCTAACAGTCTCCGGGTAGAAGCTGTTCCTCAGTCTAGTGGTTCTACACTTAATGCTCCTTAACCTCCTTCCTGAGGGGAGTGGGGCAAA
>JARVGS010001283.1:16073899-16086770 GCA_031762315.1 Hypsolebias antenori
CATTGTTTGTGATGCATCCCACCACCGCTGTATCATCTGCAAACTTTACAATGTGACAGCCTGGATGGGTAGCTGCAGGCTGTCACATAGTATCAAAGAATAGGTATAGGTATCAAAGTTCATGCTTAATAATCCAGGTAAAATGTCCAACACATCTTCAGGTCTTCTGGATGGTTTCTTCTTGTAGAAACTTTTCGTCCTTCATCCTAAACACTTGATCAGTCCGAAGAGCCACAATAAACAGTCTTATAAATAGCACCTTCACATCAACCAGTTTGATGGTGCTCAGGTGTGGTAGTGACGGTGCTCACTATGTGAAAACTGACTTTCATTCCTCTCCTTTCAAGTGAATACCTCCACCTCTCCAAGTTCTCTTCCACCTGTTCCCTGTTCTCACCACAGATCACATCATGTGCAAACATCATAGTCCGACGACCCAAAAAGGTGAGATTACAAAATATCTGACATGTCAGAGCATGGTCCAATGCAGGCAGAAGCAGGGGTAGCATTTAATGCACTTTGATGGCTCCTCAGCTCTGATCTTCTGCTACCTCAGCTGTGCGTGTCCACTGACCATTAATAATAGTCAATGGTATAAGCAGTCAAAGCTTAATTAAAAATGTTAGGGTATTTGTCGGGTTCGGACCTGTAATTACTGTTAATTCGATGGATCGGGTGTGGTTCAGGGATGATGGCTGCGGGCTGGGGCCGGGTCGTTTCGGATTATTTGGACCCGAGTGCAACTCTAGCTCAGAACTGATCCTTGATGCAATCCCACCTCCACCTCAAATCTATCTGTCACTCCTACAGAACATCTCACCACTGTCCTGCTGTCCTCATACATGTCCTGTACCAGTCTAACATACTTTTCTGCCACTCCAGATTTCCTCATGCAATACCACACCTCCTCTCTTGGCGCCCTGTCATATGCTTTTTCTAAATCCACAAAGACACAATGTAGTTCTTTCTGACCCTCTCTGTACATCTCCATCATCTCAAAGCAAATATGGCATCTGTGGTGATCTTTCTCAACATGAAAAGCATACTGCTGCTCACAAATAGTCACCTCTTATCCAAGTCTAGCTTCCACAACTCTCTCCCAGATCTTCATTCCCTGTAGTTGCTACAACTCTGTACATCACCCTTGTTCTCAAAAGGAGGTTAGAGTACGCCTATTTAAAGAGCAGAGTTTTGATGTAATTGAAAATGGAGATGGTGTGAGAGATTTTGATGTCCAGGGGAGATAGTTCCCGAAGTGGGATGCTGAGCAACTGAATGCTGTTGAGTCCATATTGGTCAGACAAGCAGGTGGTTTGGTGGAGGAGGAGGACCTGAGTGTACAAGTGGGTGTGTTGATGTGGAGGAGTTGTGTGAGATTAGAGCATTATCTTATGAACCACTGGACATAATTTATTTAAACTTTCAGCAAATAATCACTGGATATTTATTTAATTTACTCTGTCTCTTCATCTCCCTCTATGTCTTTTCTGTAACTGATTTGCGAGGCAACAGGACCAGGAGAGAACTCCAGATGTCCATGTTTCCAGCAACATTCTCCAGCTCCTCCTGGGAGATCCAAAGGCATCTCAGGCTAGAGAGGAAACATAATACCTCCAGTTTGTTCTGGGTTTGTCCCAGGGCCTCTCTCCAATGGGTTATACCCAGAAAACCCACGGGAGTATCCTAATCAGATGTCCGAACCCTTTCAATTGATGGATGACAGAGCTCCTCACCTTCTCTCCAAGGCTGAGTCTGTCCACTATTCAATGGAAACTCATTTTAGCCACGTATATCTGGATATCAGTCTTTCTGTTATGATTAAACCTCATGAGCAAAGGTGAGGGCTGGAACGTAGACAGCCCCAAAAATCAAGAGTGTTGTCTTTGGACTCAAGTCTTTCTTCACTACAACCAACTGAAGCAATGCCCTCATTACTGAGGACGAAGCCCTGATCCATGGATCCATCTCCCGGACCTTCCTACCATTACTTCACCCAGATACTTCGAATACTCCACCTGAGGCAAAGTCCTGGATGGTGCATTTCACCCCTTTCTGGTTGAGAACTATAACCAGAGGAGCTGACTCAACCAAGCCTCATCTCACTTGACTGTGAAGAAAGACGGCAACAGAAACACGTCATCTACATAAAACAGAAATGAGACCCATAGGTTCTCAACCCCTATTCTCCACTTTAATATAAGTATCCACCTATTCATTAATTAATCTTAATTTAACCAATTCAAAATGGCTGCCACAGCTACTCAGCATAGGTCAACACACACATGGCTGTAACTTAATCACACTAATGCTAGGCCTTTAATTAATGAATTACCGTAGATTTTACTCTGAACTGCAGGTGCCAGTAAGTAAAAAGTATCTGAAACATTTTCAAGAGGTTCAGCCACTCTCTCAGCTAAACCAAATTATTATTATCATGTAGTGAGAGGAATAAATTACAATCCGTCTCCAGGCAACCTCAATAACTTCCCTGTTTGGTTTGAGCCGAGGTTCAGTTTGCACAGGCAGCATTGTGTGTATACTCTCAAACACCCTCCGCTCCAACATTTCTTATGGGGATCTTCAAGAGCAAAGCACAAAGATGTCTGCTGTGTGCTTCAGCTTTAAACCTATATGTGATATTTCTGATAACATACTCAAAAATGGGCCTAAAAGCTACATTTACAATAACTTCTTTCAGTCAGGGCTTAAAAAATTCATTCAACTTATGACTTTCTGTCAACATTCCTCTGTTGTTTGTTTTTTATGTTTTGTGCAATTTATCTTCCTCTGACCATACCTCTGCTTACTTTGTGCCATTTTAGCCATTCATAAATCAAACATTTAGCTCATTCAGAAGCTGGGTACTGGGTGACTTTAAAACTTGTCAAAATATTTTTTATTTTATTTACAATTTTTTTCCCTACAGAGATATGAAAACATCTCTTCCATTCCTTAAAAAAAGTGTTCTCATTAGCTTACTTGCTGTATTTGGTCTGTGTGTGGTTTTCTTTAGTTTTTAGTTAGCTTTTTTATTATCTTTTTGTTATTTTGAGCTTTTGGCTAGCATTTAGCTGCATTTGGATTTTAGGTGCGTATTGATTTGCTTAGTGCTTTTCTAATTTTCTCTTTTAATGAGCGTTTTATTACTTTTGTAGCACTTTTTTTCAGAATCAGAATCAGAATAAGCTTTATTATCATTGCACCGAGATACAACGATTACTATTAGCTGTACTTTTGCTACAATTAGTTGTTAGCTATGTTTTTGCTACTTTAGTTAGTCTTCAGCTACTTTTAGCTATACTTTTGATACATTTAGTTTGTAGTTAGTGTTTTACTACTTTTGGCTTTTAACTATAGTGTTTTGTTACATTTTTATATCATTTTGTTACTTTTGCTTTTTGCTGGAACTGCTTTTAATCTTTTAGCTATAATGTTCTGCTACTTTTAGCCATTCTTTAGTTACAAATAGCAATTAGAAATTGTTTTGCTAGTTTTTTTTTTGGCTAGTCTATACCTATGTTTAGCTAACATTTCAGTATGTTTAGGTTTTAGTTAGTGTTTTACTACATTTATCTATTATTTTTTTATACTTTTTGCTTTTAGCTGGTGTTCTTTTTTATAATTTTTTTTGCTAGTGTTTTGCTACTTTTAGCTTTTCGTTTGATACAAATAACAGTTGGCTATCATTGTGTTACTTTTGCTTTTATCTCATCTTTGTTCACTTTTCTTTTGCTACTTTTCATTTTCAACTACAGTATAGCCTTTTGGTGAGATCAATTTTTAGCTAGCCTGTCACAACTTTTACTTTGGACTTACTGTTTTGTTTTGCTCGTTTAGCTCTATTTAGCTACATTTGGCTTTAACAACTCTGCTTCAATGACTCAATTTTAGCTTCTTTAGTAAATTTAAAAAAAGTGATTTATTGCTCTGCATTCACACTGCCATTTTAAAGAATATGCTATGATGTTGCTTAATAATTAAATGCTTTGGAATAGTTGTCCCTGCAGGTACTTTTGTGTTGTGAAACTGGATGATTTCTTGTATGGTACCATTTGGCCAATGCATCAGGATGAGTCCAGGTGCAGTCATAATCCATTATAAAGAGCCATACTCTGTCCGCCCCCCTCCTGCTCGCCTCTGGCTTGCTTCAGGGTGAACTCAGCGACCACCTATAGAAACGAGCTCTGCAGTAAAGGCTTCATAGGTAACACCAATCATTTCATTTATACTCAAAGGCATGTGCATTTTCTTTTCCTATATGTATAACCTGAATGCAGAACAGGAAGTGTGCTGTATTTCTTCCCCATGTATTTATTTACACATGAAATGCCTTGAGGGATGAAGAGCATGCCCATCCCCCACTATACATACAACATACACATGAACTTCCCAACCCCCCTCTCCCTTCAACGTATACACAGCAAAGGCACACCCTTGGTTGCGTTACAATACATTTCTTTGAAAATTTCTAACCACACACAGCCCACCCTCTTAGATGTCAAAACACAATAAAGGTTAATATTTGGCAATACGTGGAAAGAGTTCTTGTTTGTGTGTATGGAGCAGCCGTTCGAAAAGCTTTTTACCATCCCCCCTTCAGAATTCCTTTACAACACATGAACCTACTGAACCTCCTCCCAGTTCATGTGTGTTGAGCACCACCACCCCCCATCATTTTCATCCTTCCATCTCCCTTCCAACTGACTCCCATCCCCCACATGTTTTTGTTATTTTTACTCTCCTTCCTATTACCAGTCTCATCATATTGGCATCCATTAAAGGCAAAGAGGATTGAGGCAGATCTTGTTAGAACAGGTTGCAAATTTGGTCACCAGAACTCCTCACCTCAAACCAAGGAGGATGCACGAGCAAGAATGGTTGATCTGCTATTAACTAAAAGACTATTTGAAGTTTATATTGAAAGCATGCAGGAGCTCAGGGAATGAAGGTCAAATGGTCATGTCTGTGAGGACCAGACGCAACAGCAGAAATCTTATCGGTCTTAGTTGGGAGACAAGCATCAAAAGTGACTAATCTGTGACTGAACCTCCTTATTTTTCTTTGAAAACGCAGATGTCTGCAGGAAATACTCACACGCCCCATGCTTCCAGCTTTGTTTTCCCTGCTCTGCACCTGCAGGCCGAGACTTACCTTCGCCCTCGTTTAAACCACAGTGCATGCTCTTATTCTACGTGTTTCAAAAAGGGAACGGCGCTGAACCACTATTACGTTTGTTTTTGGATGTGTGCACATCAGTTCCTATGTGAAAAAAGAACTTTTCATGTAATGATTTTCAAATTTAAAGCATCACTAGTTTAAACCACAAAATCTGTTAATAAGGTTTTAATTTTCAAGTCTTTGTGAGATATTTTTGTACTATAAAAAAATGGAAGTGTGGAGGAAAAAAAGAAAAAGAAAATATGGAGAATGAAGGAATTCCTGTCACCTTTCTTATGAAATGCTGAGAAGAACATCGGTAATATTGTGACATCTCGGTAGAGCTCAGAGAATGTTTTGACGATTAAGCTCAGCCAGTACTGCACCAAATTTTAGCTCATTATCTGCAAAAATGGACTTATAAGGATGATTAGCTGTAGTAGCCATCTTGAATTGTACTGATGCAGAGTTTTAGCTACACGGTTAATGATTACATCACAAAATTCATTAAAATCTGGCTACAGGTTTTACCAAAGGTATAGTGCTCATAAAAGCTCATGAGGTGCATCACTCTCAGCTAATACCACAGCAGATTTTAGCTGCACCAAAAGAGCTGTGGTTTCAAAAAGACTTTATGTTGACAACAATAAATTCCTTAAAACCATCAAATTCCACCATTTATTCAAATTCCTCTCTTGGCAGGGCAGACACACGCGGCGCCGCAGAGGAAACGGGGACTTTCACATGTCTAAAGAGAGAGACGCTCTCTTTCCGGATTTATGAATGGAAACCAAGGCCACGCCTTTTCCTGCCGGGACACAGCCAACGGAACGCAGAGCGACTCTGGCCACGCCCCGTGTTGGAACACAGAGCAGCCAATCAGAGCGCGGCAGGGGGGCGTGACCGCTGTTGCATAATTTGTCTGAAGCGCTTCACGTTGGAGCGGCGGAGAGACGGAGGTGGCGCGCGGCGAATATACAACCAAAGGTCTCCTGTTTCATCACGGGACAGTTAACCTCACAGATATGGATGCATTTCACGTGAGCTAAAACCTGTAGGTCAAAGTTTTATTTACACAAATATACTTTACTCTGGAGCTGACTCGAAAGTTTGCCTTCCATCAGAATGACTGATGTTTCACAAAATAAATAAATAAAATAAAAATAAAGTGCTTTTCTTTACTGGTCTGTAAAACCAACATGCCCCATGCAGAGGGCGCCTCCTGGTGTTCAGCATGAAGAAACCCCCTCATGTCACTTTATGTAACCACGAAGAGCTTTCAGAGCAAAAGATTGTAACAGATGAGCCGCAAAAGGACTTTCTTCACACTGCAGAGGTTCTCACACAGAATGATGCAAGTTTATGCAACCCTAAAGAGAAAAGCTGAACATCACCTCTGGGGGAAAATAAATAAATACATTTCAAGCTGTAGCTTGCAGCTCAGTTAAGATTCAGGGAGCTGGAAATGTTTCCACCAGCTTCAGCTGAGAGTAAAACCCTGTCACAGAAGTCGTTAGATAAATCAAGTTGTGCTTTATTTAAAAAAAAATGACAGAAATGTATCCGTCTCAAGTAGAAATTCATGAACCCAAGGGTAAATACAAAAAAGGATGAAGAACATTATGCTGCGCAGAACATTTAATTAAATTTAATATTTTCACAAAGGGAAATAAAATCTGATTTTGAATTAACCTTTTTGTCTGCAATGTAAAAACTCTGAGGCAATTTATACAGCAGTTTATTTATATAGAGCCAAGTCACAACAAAAGTGGCCTCAGGCACTGAACTGAAACATTCAGCTGTGGCTGAGTGGTTAGAGCAATTGTTCTCCAATGTAAGAGTTGGGGGTTCGAATACCAGCAGTCACATGCTGAAGTGTCTCAGGGCAAGACACTGACCCCCTCGTTGCCTCTGATGTGTGTCCCATCAGTGTTTGAATGTGATAAAGCTCTGATTAGTATCTTCAGAATGATTTGTTCAATTAGCTTTAGATCTAGTAGAGTGCTGTATGAATGAGTAAATGAAGGCACAGATTGTAGTGTAAAGAGTTTTGAGAAGATAGAAAGGCGCCATAAGTACACCCATGTACCATTTCATACATAAAAATGTCATTTAGTAAAGTTCTCTATAAGGAAGCCAGCAAATTACGTTGAATCTTCACTTCATCACAGTCTCCCATCCTGAGCAAGCACAAAGGCAACAGTGGAAAGGAAAAACTCCCTTTTTATTTGCAGGACAGGAGTAAAATAACCAGATACTAATGACAAAAACTGGACCCAAATTACAAAAATAAACAGTTTATACCCATTATCAACACTCCTGACACAAATCCATAAAACCTCTCTTTTTTATATCAAATAAAATATAAATAAAATAACTGTAAAAAGAACATTCACAGTTACTACTTTCTGTGTCTGCAGGTGTGAAGGGCAACCTGACAGAGAGTGAGAGCTATATTCTGGGGAACCTTGTTGTCACAGCGCCCACTATCTTGGTGTCGATCTACTTCCTGGTGTGGCAGACCTACGTGATGCGGATGGATGTAATCATCAGCAGCATCTTAGTTGCCATCTATAGCTTAGACGGAGTCCTGGCTTTAGTTACCTTAGCCAGATTTGCAAGGTTGGTCCCACTTCCACTAGTTTTTATAGCAACTAGTACTAAAGCGACAATCCCATTTAGTTTTATTGAAAATACTGTACGCATGGTCTGTTGAATTACTGTTATGGCAGTCCATTAATGATTAATTAAATTTTATGAACATATTTGTCTTTTTTTGTTTCAACCAGGTAACATTCTTCTTGCTGCTTGTTTTATTCAAATTTGTGCTTAAAACTCATAAAATTGAGGGAAAACATCACATTTACGTACTTTAAATTGAGTTATAATAAAAAAGTGATTGACAGCATCACAGAAGTGTCACTGAATCAAAACAGACCTGTTGTTACCACTCCCTGTCATGTAAAAGAGACTGAAGCATGGCTCTGTGAGATTTTCAACACAAACCTCTAAATTCATGTCGTTTGAAGAGATTTGTGTCGTTTTTGTTCATGTTCCCTCCGTCCTCGTCACATGAAACATAAATGATAGACAGGTTGGTAATTAAAGTATCTGATGTCAAACATGGACAAAACACCTCATTATACAGAGGCTGGCCTGCATTTTAGGCTCTGTTTCTTTTGACTGACATGATTTATTGATGTAATTAGCATCTCATGTGTTTCTTCTGAAAGGCTGGGCAGCGGTGAGCTTCCGTTGTTTGTTCGTTTTATTTTTTTTCTTGCTATTGTTAATGAAGTAATAAATCCTGGTTCCTTTGAAGACACGTCTGCATTATTAATGGGGATTGCATTCATTCAGGTAATACTGTAGATTTTGTAGAGAGCCGCCACATTCTCAAATTTTCTTTCCAAGATGGATTCAGATCCAGTCTTGATAAAGTAAATCACAGCAAATAATGTTTTAAAACCTTATGAGGGGATGCTCTTGCCGTTTACAAGACGATAGCTGTTTTTTATTTATTTAACTTTATTAAAGTAACATTTGCTGCAGCTCCAAATTATAATTGTGCTCTATTTTGTGTCTTTCAGTGTTTATTCATGAAGAAGTCTCCTGTTTATCATCTTATACAACCAAACTCTGGTTCTACACTTTTTATAACATCATTCTGCCATTTGGATTATTTATATTGTAAATAATGTTTTTTTATATATACTAATTTTTGAAAGAATATTCAAATATTGTGTATGCTGCTTAAATGTGTTTTAATCATTGTGTTCATTTTCTTAGGCTCTCGGTGACAGTTTGAAACAAATGTATGGAGAACCAGTTAACATATTTCTTAAAACTGTCCTGTGTAACATTTTGCTTATTTTTTATGTTTTTACTAGTTTTGTCCAGTAGAGAGCAGAGTTGTTTTAATAAAAACTTGTATATTAACAATGGATGTTCTTGCTGTTTTCTTTCAAGCGCCTTTAAAATATCATCATAAAGTGTTTTGTGTTGAAGTTTAAAGCTTCAAAAGCTTGAATCTGGATCATAAATTTTCCAGCATGAAGGTCACTTTCCTGCCCTGTTCAGTAGATTTATTAACATTTATTTATTTATTAACCTTTATTTAACCAGGCAAATCCCATTGAGCTCACAGATCTCTTTTGCAAGGGAGGCCAGGACCTAAAGGCAGCCTAACATGCATATTTCTGATCTGTGGAGGAAACTGGAGTACCCAGAGAAAACCCACGCAAGCACGAGAAGAACATACAAATCCACCCAGAAAGACTCCAGGTCCAACCAGGGATTGAACTCAGGACCTTCTTGTGTGAGGCAACAGTGCTAACCGCTGAGCCGTTGTGCTGCCATTGTGCACACAGCAACACCACAAGTTCACAAGTGACATGGATCTGGTAACAAGAAAACTTGAAACAACCACAAACTCCTGTTGGCTTTTCTGGCTTCTTATGTGATGTTAGTCCTGAGCCATTCAGCGTGTAACTCCTCAGCCAGGTGATTTCTCAGCACTGCCAACTGAAGTTAATGATCAAACCCAGGCAGGGACAAGGTTCCCAAAGTAACCACGCTCAAAACAAGTGACCAGTAATAGAGCCGACGGTTGAGCAACAGGTGAGTACAGATAAATTCAGGCTGCAGGTCCACCATGTTGTACTTCTGTCCCTAACAACCTGTGCAGTTTGTGTATAATTAGTTAAAAATTTAAACTACGTGATCTTTGCAGGCAGGGAGGTCATTCTTATAGTGAGTGATGTTGAAACCCGAGCAGTGATTTATTCTGTCGCCCATTGACAGTAATTCAACTAGTTTTGATTGGTCTAGACTAGTTTAATAATGAAAAAAGGCTAGTCCTGAAAAACTGAGATGTTTCCTTAACAGTTTGGGAATGCATGTACTGCAGTCCTTTACCTGGATCCACAGCTTGGGGTCAGAATCCTTCAGTGTCCCAATCAGTAGTGTAGCCAGAAATAAGTTTGCATGTTGGCTTGTATAAAAGTGGGTGGACCACAAAAGTTAACTTAGCTTGTAAAATAGATATAAAATAGAAAAAAAAGTTAATGTTTTCCCTGTTGACGTATATAGAAGTACATGTATGTCTTATTTTCTATAGTGGAATTTATTAATATTTATTCAGAGAATAAACAAATCCTATTGGAACAACTTAAATGACCAGAATCACTCAAAACATCTGAACATGCTGAATCTCTGATGTACATTCATAATTTACAAAGAATGTTAGGCTTCAAAAAAATTGAACACTGCCATGTATTATTAATATTATTTAGTAGTGTCACATTTGTGGTGGCGCAGAGGTTAGAGAAGGTGGGACTGTGATCGGATTGCGGGTTCAACTCCAGGCACCAACAACATCAAAATGGGGGTGGGATAGGTGAAACATCCACACCTGCCTCCACCCTCATTTACCCCACTCTGGGCTCTTGAGCAAGGCACTTAACCCCCACCATCGGCTCCTCTGGGCTCCCTAGATGGCAGCTCTCTGCTCCACACAGAGGGCTGTGGTAGCTCAGTGGTCTGTGGCTGTGTCAGGAAGGACATCAGCCAATAATTGTCAAGTCTTTGTGCGACTTAGTTTGCTATGGTGACCCCTGAAGAAGGAGCAGCCGAAAGAAAAAAAAAAACATGTCATATTTATCAAAAAAACTTCAATACAGAAACAACTGGAGTTTATTTGTAGCAAGAAAACGTTTCGCTCTCCATTCCAAAGAGCTTTCTCAATTCGAAGGAGCAGTTTTGAGAGTGAAGCTTTTAAAGGCTAACACACACGCACGCTCAAACGCACGCACACACACACACACACACACACACACACACACACACACACACACACACACACACACACACACACACACACACACACAATCTTCCAAGAATATTAAACATAAAAAAAGCAAAGCTTTTCAACCTAGTAAATTATGGTTGATAGCTGAATCAAAGAATAACCATAAACATATCTGAACTTTAACAATATAAAAGTATCCTTTTATAGAGCGTGTTGCAGAAGCCTTTTTTTGGGGGGTGGGGTGGGGGGGGGGGGTTTAGCTCACTTTACATTACTGCAACTTTTTGATTGTTTTTCCTAATTAACAGTGTCTGAAAGCCAAGAAACTGGACTTTACATCTAATATAGGCTTATTACTGTAACCTGACTCCAGATGTGTCAGGAAACCAGTGAAAATGCCCCTCTGTGTCCCTCCTAGCACACAGACAGGACATGTAATGGGAAGCCCAGCCAGCTCTAGTCAAATGCGGGACATTTGAGTGTCCCAGCCCTCCTTGTGCAGGACAAGGGACAGGGGGACAAAATTAGGGACTCTCTGGCACAAATCGGGACAGTTGGCAGATATGAGGTAAAACCACCCATGACTGGCTTGTGCCATATTTGATCTAGTGCTGGGCATCACATTGGATTGTTTTCAACCCAGCAGTTTGTTGATGACCTGACATACTCTATAGCTAAAATAATATTAATATATAATAATGTTATAGTAAGTCAGCTTACAGCTGACTAGCCAGAGATTTTAGACCTTATTTAAAGATTCATTCTGCATTTGAACACAATTAAAAGTAAAATATGTCTGCTAGTTCTTGTACACACCATTCTGAAGCTGTGCTGCATACATCTGAGACATGAACCATTTTTCTGACAGTGACAAGTTCTGCAGTTTGTTGTCACATTACTTATTAAATGTAAATGATGGTTTGACGTACCACAGGCAGACAAAGATAAAAACATCTGAGCACATGCATTTATTCATAACAATGATCTGAACAGGACTTTGGATTTGACCAGTTGTCCTCCAGAAGGGACATCTTTGAGGCTTGACATCATCATGTTGACGGAACAACAAAGACACATTGATGCATCTTAAGAGCAAACAAAGGCGTGTTTTTGGCTGCAGACTTCATCACCGACATAATCTTGTCCTGTAAACCACAGAAACAGTCAAAAATAACAGACGTTAGAGTCAGGAGTCTTGTTTTCTTTCTTCTAAAATGAATACTTAAAAAACAAACACAAGCTGACAACAACGTAGGAAGACAATGTTTTGTCTTCAACACAGAGGTGTCTTTAAGGACGACCAGACAAAACCCTGTAATACATTATTTCATCTAAAGTGACCCACAAATTAAACTCATTTATGTCGTTCACATTGGAAACATCTGTTTAAAGAGCAGTTATCTTGTGTACCGTTCAGGTTGATAGCCATGCAGTTCTCTTGTCCACCCAAGTTGTTTGGTTCCCCGTTGCCCCAGTGAGTGTAGGAGAACGTAGAGCGATCGATCCATTTCCACACACCGTCCTGCGAGATGAAGTTTTCAAACGTCACTTCTTTCTTTTCATGCTGACTGTGCAAAGTTTTACAGAAAACTATTTCCATAGACTGCTACACAAAACCCTTACTTTGTCCTTGGTGCCTCCAACCCAAGCTGTCGTGTTTGTTCCAGTATCTCTCACAATGAGGCTCCTGATGAAGTCGTACTCATCTTGGTCATGAAAGGAGGCCAAATGTCCATAATAGTTAACGCAGTAATCCTGTGTGGAAAGATGTCAGCATAAACACATCATCACATCTTCATCACTGTGATGAACTAGTTGTACAGGACTCAACTACCGTATTTTCCGGACTATAGGTCGCACCTTTTTGCCTAATTTGCATGCCCTGCGACCTATAGAAAGGTGCGA
>JARVGS010001283.1:16139490-16151933 GCA_031762315.1 Hypsolebias antenori
CAAAAACGAACATAGTTGAATGATACAAGATATATATGTTGTGCCATTTTATGCAAAGTTCAAAAATCATGTCACACGGCCTTTAAATTCTGATACGGACCAAAAAAGCGAACTCTGGTCCACCTAAAAACCTAGGTCTCTGTTTGCTTGACGTGAACTCTAGCATGGTTCGAATGCAGTGTGAACGCAAGCGGACCGGAGACCGCTCCAAAAGCAGGAAGTGGACTACGGGACAGGGCAAACAAACACATATTTCTCTTACCTCATACGAAGCCGTCTCAGTCGCCTTGTGTGAAAAACATTCTCCATGGTCTTCTGCCTCATCTGCCGCTCATGCTGAGTCCACCGTTGGAAAAAGCAGAAATCCTAAAACCGCTAAAATTTGATGCCACTCTGTTTTTGTTTTTATTTCCAGAGGAAAAAGAAGAAGTGTCTTCTTCAGAGGTTTTCGTGTCATTTTCTTCAGTGGTTTTTGGTACAGCGCCACCACAGGCGAGAGGGGGAACGGGTCGGCTCGACTGAGATTGCAGTGTGAATGAAAACCACACCAGCTGAAAATGTAAACAAATGTTCTGAATCATGGCCCCTCAATCAAACCAAGTCTACCAGACTATCAGGTGTGAAAACAACCTTAAATTCACCAAAATATTGAATACAAATGGGCCAGTAAAGTCTATGATTTTTTTTGGACAAATATCCTCAGTGCCACCTGTCAGTCAATCCAATAGGCTCGTCATCTGACCAATCAGCGGCCTCAGTTTGACCCGAAATGAAATGCCCCTTACCTGCAGGAGCTGGGGGTGTTAGGTTAGGATGCTTGAGAGATATGGAGCGTTATGTCTGTAGCATCTTAGCTAGCACGTCTATGTTGTGCGCTGCAATACAGTTGTCGACCGGGGGTGGTGGTGGAGGTGTGCGTGTGTGTGTGTGTGGGGGGGGGGGAGGGGTTAAGATGCCTGAAAGGAGTGGAGCGTGTTCTATTCACACAAGGAGAGCTGTTGGTCAGGCTACTTCTTGTTGCTCTCTAAAATAGTTGTTGAATCAAGTGTTTACGTATGTAGGTAAAACTAGATGTTTAACAATCCATTAAGATACACCAGAATACAGGAAATGGCATTTACCTTATTTAAAATTCTCTTGGGGAGGACCCCCAGACCCCCACCCCTACAAATGCTTCTGATGCCAATGTGTTGTTCAAGCCAAGAGCCATGTCAACACAGCACTGGAGTCTAAACCCCACTAAAGGAATTGCTCCTGTCTTGAACAAATGGTTTTCAGCAAACAGCTCTATTCAATCACTTTTGGTGCTAAAGTACAGTTTTTATGTGTGTGTTTCTGAAGAATTGAGGACAAACTGTATCCTTGTGACAAAGTACACAAAAATTCAATTTAAAATGGATCCTTTGTCAAGTTTCCTGCCAGAGAATTTCCAGAGTTTAGGAGTCTGTTTATGTCTGAATGAGTAAAGTGGAATAAGAAACCAAAACGTTAGTAGAAATACAGGTATTATTCAAGACCACTTTAGAAGATTACAAGAAAAGTCTGATGCTACAGAAAACTTAAAGGAATGTCCAACCTAAAGAGGTTTTGTAGATTTTAGGGAAGTGTACACAAGCAGCATGGTTCAATGACAATTTTACGCATTCTGGAACGTTTCTGAAGAGATCCGCCATCATTCTTCCTCATTTGCTGTTTCGATTGTGTCAGATCTTTTCAGTTGAATTAATGTCTGGTCTTTGTGAGACACAACATGTTTCCCTATCACTTCCTTGTTAGACCATGCAACGGCACATCCTGCTCTGTGGACGAAGACCCAAACACTGCTTTAATCCCCCCACCTCCCTCTGAAGAGGTCAAAGGTTCAGGTTCCTCCGTTAATTTGTCTCCCATCTGCACTCGCAACCACACAGTCAGAAAAGTGGTATTGAACTCATCTTCTAACCCGCTCAAAATCATCATTTATGGACATCTGTTGTTATGGAAACCTCAGACGATTATGGGATAAGTACCGGTACAGGTCAGCGTGTAAGGCGGACTGTGACCGATCGTCAAATGGTCCGAGGAGCACAGGTCAGCGGTCTGGTCTGCAGTGGCAGGAAATGCCAGTTGGATTATGGGGTTCAGCTGATTGACAGCAGATGTGCGAAACAACAAACAGGCTGTGAAGGGTCCTGGAAATGGGGAAGGGGCAATGTGTGTGAGACGGATGACGCTGAGATAACGAGCGCACACTGCAAGTATAAACCAGAAGTAGACGGATTCCTGAAAGAGGAATTCACTATGGATAAAACCCTTAAACAAAACATATCACCTCTTGCCCTGCAGCTGTGTGTAGTTACAGTGTGACCCCAATAAAGTCTACTCCTCAGCCTCCTGCTCTTATAAAAGGGGTAAATAACTACTCCCTCTCCGTTTATTACCCCCTGGGGCAGTAAAAGGCAGCTGTCTGGCTCCATTCAAACACAGCCTGAACTGAACTCTTGGAAAAGAAGAAAAAAAAAATCACTCATAAAGCACTGTCAGGTCTCACCCAGAAGGTGAGAGCAGCCAAACAAAAACTCGTGAAACAACCAGAACGTTCTATTGTGCAGCTTACTTACCACATTTTTATTTCTGGAGGTTTTGCACAAAAACATAATGAGGAACAGAAGCTATCGAAATCGTTGGACATCAAGTCTCTCCCAGAAACAGTAGTTCAGATCTCTTGCAGTGCCGTTTAGAAGAATGAACAGAGAGGAAATGTGACAATAACAAAAACACAAGCTTTTGATTTGATTTGATGTTTATTTTTTCATTTTAAAAGAACAACACAAAACAGTTTCATCAGATACAAGAAGACAAATAGGATAAAATGAAAGGAGCTGTTGTAGCTATTTGAACAACTTCAATTTAGAGAAATAACATCCCATTCTTAATGGACTGAGAAGCTAATAAATCTAACAAGCTAATGGTTCAACAAGCTAGCTAATCCAATAAGCTAACAGTTAGCAAAACATGCTAACAGCTAATCCAATCTACCTGAGGGCTCTACTGTATGGGTACAACTTCCTGTCAGACACAGGAGGTCGCAGTTAGCATTGGTTAACTATGTTAGTGGAGCACAAACCGTGGTTTATTTGAAAGTCATTCAGTTTAGCAGATAAAAAAAAGTTTTTTGTTTTGTTTATATTTATTTAACAGCCATAAAGTTCACTAAAATAGCCTTGTGGAGTTCAGGTACCTGCTGTGTTCGCAGCTGAACGAACAACCAGACCAGAGTAAATCAGTGGCTACAACAACAGTGTTTTGAACATGGACCCAAAACCAAAAAAGTAACCCAGTGAACGTGGTACAGTTTCCCTCACCTACTACAGATAAGATTTAAGAAATATGGGGCTGAAAAACGTGAACTTGAAGAAGTTACCCAAAATGTGTGCTCACTTTTTTTGACGGCCAACGGAGGAAAACCTGCATCCTACTTTGTTGCTGGACTACAATAAACCACTGGAGAAGAGACACCGGATCCTCAGACGGCTTGAAAACAGTGGGACGAGAATATCAGGTATGATTTCAAGTGTATGGAGGGCAAAGCATTATTTGTTCATCTCCATTATGGTTTTAATTAACCCAAACTCAGTGACGGAGGACTTTAAGGCTTTGGCTTGGCTCTATGTCTACTTTAAGGTAAATAAGATTGTGTACCACCTCCTTTAACAAAACACAACCAACTTTATCGATATTGATCGGCCTCAGAGCTTTTCAAGTTTATGGCTTCAACGTTGGAAGCAACTGAGTCAATGAAGTAGCTAAATATGCTAGTAGATGTAATCTGCGGCCACTTCTTCAGGTTGTCCTCCCATCCCTCATCTGCAGTAGGCAGTAGTACGATTATATTTATTAAATTATATTGAATAATATATGTATATTGTCT
This sequence comes from Hypsolebias antenori, assembly GCA_031762315.1. Lineage (NCBI taxonomy): Eukaryota > Metazoa > Chordata > Actinopteri > Cyprinodontiformes > Rivulidae > Hypsolebias > Hypsolebias antenori. The sequence continues at coordinate 16,143,401 of JARVGS010001283.1, forward strand.
TGTTTGAGCTCTGACAGGTGGTTCAGGTGTTCCTACATGTTAAATCCACAATGCTTGGAGAAACTACATTAGCTCGTGCTGTTCGCACATAAACAAATGCTGGTTCTGGTCTGCGCCGGAAGTTGCGCCCATAATTCACACAAGGCAGCTTGGGGCCTAGTAATAAGATGGATAAGCTAACAGTTAGTAAAACAAGCTACGCTAGTTCAAAAAGCTACGGTAATAGTTAGTCCAACATTTAGTTCAAATAATCCAGTGATAGTTAGTTCAAGGCTAAGACAGATATGTGTAGCCTATTTGTGCTGTCAAACATCAAACTCCATTTAAAAAAAAGTAGTTATTGATGTGAGCAAACAAATCTTTCAGCTAGGTGGCCATTTTTGCACAGCACAGGTCTTTACATACAAAATATTATATGTAAGCACAATAGTGGTAGCAGCAGCAAGCTGTAGCACTTCCTTTGCAGCCTGGGGCACCTGCAACAGGAACATCATCTTTTTACCCAAATGGACGTCATGAAATGCTAAAGTGACAGTAATGTAAAGATTTACTAAATAGTGCAGTGAACTGCTGTGAAGCTCTTCAGGGTTGTTAAAAATGGCAGTGTTCCTCTTTGGCTGTTAGTCCATTCATCCAATCGGAATTAAATTTTATTTCTCCATTTAAAAAGTGCTCTACAACAACAAGTCACAACTTTTCAGCAGATACCCACTTCAAAATATCAGCACGACTATTTTATGGTCGGTTATGGAGATGTGATGTTCACCAACGATCCAGATTGTTTGAATGGCTCTTTGCAATGAACAATAAGAACCATGTTGCAGACTGTAAAAAGCCATTCCTAGTTTGAAAATTTTCTTTCTTGTCATTTGTTCACGTTTTCCTCTTCAGCCACACAGAGAAATGCTCCTCATTGCATTTTCACTGATATGAAGGAAAACAAGCAAAGGGGAGGAGTGCAGCTCAGGAGAGAGAGCGTTCCCACTTGACAAAACACTTGGTACGGCATGACGTACCATGTGGCCCTGACATCATCACGTACGAAAATAAAAATGGAAAGCAGTAGAAAAACAGCAGAAACTTATAGAAAAAGCTGAATGGAGCAGAAATGAGCAGAATAAGCTGAAATAGGCAGAGAGAGGCAGAAAAAGGATCTCAATAATATGTTTTATAAACATTCAAGCAAGTATTGCATTCTTTCCTCAATGGTAAGTAAAAAAAAAATTGCCACCAGTTCAATATGTCCAACAAGGTAAGCAGGGGCAGTCTGTCAATGTTTCATTAAAATCCATGCTGATTATTGTGGGAGACAGGCATTTGATTGAGGACTTATGTGCAGAGGAGGAGAGCATTGAAGTACATATCCTCCATACTTGAGCATGTGTCACAAAAGTCAAGGCAAGTGATTTGTGATCTGTTTGAAGCACAAGGGTCAAGATCGTAAAGAAGTGTGAAGCCTTGGAGGAAAATGTTTCTGAGTGGGGGGAAATTTTGACTAGTTGATTCAAGGATATGTTGGAATTTTCATCAATTGGTAGATCTAAGCCATCAATATGCTGAAAGACCTGACAGCATGTTGTCTGTCTGGGATACTGATTTATATACACCCCCACCCATCTGCACAAATGGAAGTGCAACCTGAACAGAGGTAAAATGCACCAATCTCCTGTGGCAAACTCAATCAGACCACCCAGAAACCTCCTTGGACTCTTGTAAAACACGTCAGTGCAAACAATGGCCTCCCATCGACCCAGCAGACCATAACTCATAGTCCAGTGCTTGTCAATGCCCTGTTTCCGGCCCACATGATCATTCCTCCCAGCCTGTGAGGTATCAAATACTTTGTAAACCGAACACAAACCAGGGCAGGAATTGTTGGTATAAAAGTGTTAGCATCAGGAACACCTCAGCCAATTAGAGCACTCGCGGTCACTTTTGTAAACAATCTTATTCTGCATTGTACTCATCTTAGACGTCCATAACTGGGGTTTTTTTTTTTAATACCTAAGAACTCCCACTGGAGTTGTCATGTCACGCTATGTTATTTAAAAAATTTTTTTTTCAAATGGTCTTTTTAAGTTTATTTCATCAGTTTTAACGTTTCTCCCACTACGCAGACTAAAGTTAAGATTTAGATTTGGCCCTAAGCCAGCTCAAACATCATTTTTTTCCTATTAAACTCAGCATTTCAGGGTTAATTAGCTCCAAGAAAGGCTTGAAAGAGGGTCTGGATGGAATGCAGAGAAGATCCTGAGAAGATTTCTGGAACTTCTGAGAATATAGTCTGACACACACGGGACCCTCGGATCAACAAAATCTCTTCCCTTTAATGTCTGAGAAGAGAATTGCTTCATCAGAAGAAGTTAAAGCAAAGAGGAGTGAAACAAAGGGATAGATTCAGAAACCAAAGAGGAGGAGCGAGGTATGGGTTAATTCCTCCTCTTAACTTCATCACTTGTTGGAAAAGATAATCCTCTCACTTTTACGCAGCAGAGACAAAGGTTCATTTCTTACTGTCAACTCTGCCGGGGTAATCTCCAAACCAATATTACCAGTCCGGCATGGGCACACTGATCGTTCTCCTCCTCCACGGACAATGGTGTCACAGTTCACTGGATGTGAAATGAATGAAGTCTTTGTGGAGGTGAAGAATGCCAAAACAAATCTGATTACACTCTTAACGTTGAACTCTGGATAAACTGAGGACATGAGCAAAGATGGAATGTCGTATTTGAATTCTGAAGAGGCAGGGTGAAGTTGAGGGAGTACAGGCAGCCGTGATGACTCGTGCACTCATGCACGGCACCTGGAAGTAGATTTCTCCTTTGTTTAATGGTAACTTATCAACGTCCTGAGGCAGAAAGTCAAGTGAATAAACTGCACTTTGAAATGCTAACGTCTGAAGAAGTTTTCGTTGTTAGTTTGCTGTTGGTATTCCTCACTTAATCTCAACCTTACTTCAAATTATTTTATCTTGATTTTTTTACCCAAGAGCAGGAAACAAAATGAGTTTTCTCTACAGGACAGCTGGACTAGATGAGGTGAGAAGTTCAGTTATCAGGAGGAGACAGAGTAGAACCACTGCTCCTCCACATCGAGAGGAGAAGATTGAGGTGGTATTTTGTAAGAATGACTCCTGAACACTCCCCTAGGGTGCTTTTTTGGGGGGTGGTGGGTATGTCCAATTGGGAGGAGACCCAATAAAGACCCAAAATATATTGAAGAGACTATGAATGTCTCTTGGATGGCCTGAACACCTTGGAGTCCTCCAAGAAAAACTGGAGGAGGTGGCTGAGGAAAGAGAAATCTGCTCCTGCCCCTGTGACCCAAATAAGTGGCAGATATTGGATGGATGGATGGAATTTTGGGTGGATGGATGGATGGATGGACAGATGGATGGATGGATGGGTTGATAGATATGTGGGTGGATGATGGATGAATGGATGAATGATAGATAAGTGAATGGATGGATGGATGGATGGATAGATGGATGGATGGATGGATGGATGGATGGATGGATGGATGAATGGATGGATGGATATGTGGGTGGATGGGTGGATGGATGGATTAATGAATGGAAGGAAAAATAGATGGAAATATGAGTGGTTGGATGTATATGTATGGATGGATGAGTGGATGAATGGATGGATGAGTGGTTTGATGGATGGATGGATGGATGGGTGCATGGATGATGCATGGGTGGATGGGTGGATGGCTGGATGGGTGAATGGATAGATGGATGGACAAATGGATGGATATGTGGGTGGATGGGTGATTGGATGAATAGATGGTGGATGGATGATGGATGATGGATGGATGGATAGAAGGATGAATGAATGGATGTATGGATGTATGGATGAATAGATGGATAGGTGCAGGGCTTAGTTTGAGTTGGATCCTGCTGGAACAGGATTCAGCTCTTATTTTGATGGGGTGAGTTCCAGTAACTGTTTACTTGGATCCAATAACTCTCAAGCTTACTAATAATAAAATTATAAACAAATATGACTGGTGTGAATGAATAAAACTTATATTGGACATGTAAATGAAAATGATTACATAAACACTCATTTTAAACACAACAGCCAATTGCAAAATTCCCGAATATAACATACGATCTGGCCTATGGGCTGAAACTTCTGCCATCAGAAACCGCTTCTATCCTTAAAATAATCTCCGCCCCTAAAGTAGTGGGGTAAGTGCTGAGCTAACCAGGCAGCTGTACGAGGTCAGGAGCCCACACAGGCAGCCACCATGAACAGACGGAGGAGGTGCCTGGAGGTTTCACATGTGGAGTTGGACAACAACGAGCGAAGAGTTAATTCAGCAGAGAAGAGTCAGCTTGGAACCTTCAAGTAAGGTGGAGGAGATGTAGGATGCTTGACAGAAGCAGGGTGTTTACAAATGTAGGTGTTTAACAACCTTTTAAAATACACCGAAAATGCAGGAAATCACATCTACTTTATTAAAAATTTTCTGGTGGATGACCCCCAGACCCCCTGGAATGGACGTCCATTTGGGCAATCGATCACTTCCTGGCAGTACCGGTAGTCCCATCTGAAGCTTAACTGAACTTTTTACCTCTTTCAAGGCCGGTCAGCTCGCGGTCAAATGGTCGCGTGCGGGTGGTGATAGTATGGCAAGCCATGTTGCCATATAATAGGATCGTCAGCCTCACGCGTCCACTGACGAAGTCAAAAGCCCAATACTGACCTGGCCTGGCCATCCAGCACATTATTATGGCCGGGCTTCGGGCCCAGATTAGAAATGACTCTAGCTCTTCTCCACCATCTGTTGTCCTTCCCAGGTGTTATTTGTCTGTCATTAACGTTCCTATTTCAGTCTCTGTGTTCCTCTGTGTCTGAACATTTCTGTCAAGCTCCATGTTATGTCTTCCCTTCGTGTTTCCAGCGTGATGTAACTTAGCTGCCCCGTCAGTTTTTGTTTTGGTTTCTTTAATAAATTAATTCGTATTTCATTCGCCGAGTGTCCGTGGTCTGCCTGCACTTGGGTTCCACATGTAACCACCAGAACACAACATCTTGTTCTTAACAACCACCACAGGTTTCCAATTCCTGGAGAACTCTTAAAACAGCAAAGAAAAAAGAAATCAGGCCAAAAATATTAATTTGGTCAGAAGGCGATAAAGCTAAAAGTGTCATGAAGTAGACTACAGGTAAGTTTATATTGTTGTGAAGGTTTAAATATTATTTAAAAAATAAAATAAAAGGTAACCGAGTGAGTATTTTGAGGTTAGCTCTTTATTTCCATGTGCAACTTTTCAAAATAAGAAACAGAAAATCCTGCAGCAAAGTTTTCTCAGTACTTCTGATACTCTCTCAGACGGCTTTTTATGATGCTGAAAGACTTTTCACCCATTTATCTTCCCATTATGTGAAGTTCTTTGTGTTTTGCATTTACAGTACTTTTATATTGATGTCAATTAAAAAACACATTATTTTGCTAATATGCAAGCCAATTTGATTCCAAGATCCAGTGTTTTTTTTCTTCTTCCAGTAATTAGTATCAAATTTATTTCATTTTCTGATAATCAGTGAACAGGTTCTAATAAAATCTAATGCAATACAGGCTCAGATGTTGATTCATCCACTTTTACAACTCAACGTCTAGAAAAACATGATGAAACTACGAGCCTTTTTCTGATAACTCTCAATCAGGTCATCTGGACAATCTGGATTTGACACCTGGATTACTGAGCATGAACTTTCTTGTTACGAGCCTTTTTGTTTTCTCCTCAAATAGCAGCTCATTTCAGCCAGGTTTTGTAGATTCACTTCCAAAACGTTTGAGACTCACTGCAGAGTCTTTATGTGCAGTAAAACAGAAAACAGAGGCTGATTTTTTTTATTCTTGGAGGAGCTGGTGCTTAATGAGCGCTTGAAGTTGTTGCAGAACATCTCCTCTGTCTTCCAACCCTCAACCCCAACTATTTCTAACCACCTTCAGTCTTCTATTGCCTGAAACTGTTTGCCATAGTTCACAGACTCTGTTTGCGGTGAGACTTTCAGTTAATGACTATAATTAAAAATAAACTCTAGTTAACTGCTCCCTGTAATTGTTGAAAGTAGGTTTGTGGGCGAAGAGAACCAGGGAGGTGTGTATATTGCATCATTCAGCCCTTTTAATAAAATAAGTCGTAGCAAACCAATTAAAACTGCAGAAACAAGTTCATCTTTAAGATTTTCATAAAAACACCAAATTTTACATCTTTGACCTTAAACATCTTGAACAGATCGTTTTGGCGGTCTGCTCGTTTTTAGGTTTAATCCATCTCTTTGCTTGTCACTGTGCAGAGGCGTTAACATTTTGACACCTCATACAGGAAGTTCAGCTCCTCTCCTCTTCCTTTAGCTTGTTGTTGTCCTAAACAGCTGCAGTTTTTAAATAAAGGACACAGCAGCTCTGATGTTCTCAAGTGGGATCCTGTAGAAAGGTTATGAACAGCTAACATCTTGCCTGTTGTAGATAACTCTTGGTACAAACTCTTCATACTCTTTCCACAGAAATACACTTCAGAAGAGCTGAACTGTCACTTTATTATTTCCAGTTCAAGTTACATTAAGAACATGTGAACACATGAAAAAGTCTCAAAGCTGCTAAATTAAATTTTTGGCACACGTGCGATAAAAACAAAAATCATGTTGAGAAGAAGCAGACGAACTGAAACACATTAAAATAATCTTTCGGTGGGTGTGAAGTTCTGGCACAGCTCCTGTCTAAACCAACAGGATTGACATTTCTGGAGCACCTGGTGGGGGAAAAAAAAAATGAAACAGGCTTTTCGACAAACACTCCTCCTTCACTAGATTCACATCTGAACAGATAAAATGTGGCACGCTGGTGCCGTGACCTTTAGCTGCCCTCCAATTGTACATCTACACAGAGATCACCTTTGTCTGACGTTGACTTAAAATTGACAAAATATCCCACGGACGTGCCAGCTAATAGTAATACGAACCACAGAAATTCCATTCTAAAATGTAAATCTGTCCTGAAAAAGAAAGGAAAAAAGAAAAGGCAGACGCATCAATTAAAACAAGTCCAGATTCTTCTTTCTTCTGGGTCAGAATGTCTACCAACGGAGGGAAAGTGTGCATTTTTGTCCTATTGTTACCATAAGTGCTGCAGACAGAGCAGAGACGATAGAAAACTATAATCTGATTGTCCAAAATAATCTCCAGCTGTCCACTTTTAAAGTCTTTAATTATGAAATAAATTTAAAAAACGATGGTTGATGTGATTTAACCAGGAAACACTCAACTGGATCTTTAAGTGAAAGTTCAGATTTGTCTATAGAAAACAATATGAACAGATAATATCTTACCTGTTTTAGATGGCTCTTGGACTTGTCAGGATGTATTTCTTTTTCCATGTTTCTTGTGCTATCATTATGTTTGTCCTCAAGTTTTTTCACTTCTCTTCAGTGAAGTTTTTGCTTCCTCAGCCAGTCCTGCCACGACAACTTACACCCACAAAAAAGGGCGGATGTTGGGAGTAAACAGAGAACTTTTTTAAGATCTATTTTTTTGTGCAGCGGCTTAAGATACAATCAAATGTGAATTTGTAAAATAAAATGAAAATCAAGCGGTCTTTACTGTATTCATCAGATCGACCAGGTGCAGAAACTAAACTGACAGTAACAAAGTTCATGCTCAATCATCCAGGTACCAAATCCAATCATTCTCAGTCGGGTCAGCTGGACAGTTTCTTTTTTATAGAAACGTTTCACCCTCCATCTGGAGGGCTTCATCAGTCCAACTAACAGCAGCAATGAATGTATTTCGCCACATGCACCCAGGTCATTGTTTGTCCTGTGTTAATCACCTCTTGCGGCTTTTGAGTGGCAGGGAGGAGTTATTCACTCAGAGCTGTTCCCATTCAATTGATGAGGCTCTGCTGATAAGGCAGAGTGGAACCAGAACTCCACGCCGGGACATTTTTTACCACATGGTATTCATCCATCCCTCATCTTTACCCGCTTCTTCCTTTTTGGGTCACGGGGTTCACTGGTGCCCATATCCAGCCATCACTGTGTGAGGGGCAGGGGACAGCCTGGACAGATTTCCAGTCCATCACAGGGACACATCAACCATTCACTCTCTCACTCACACCTAGGGGCAATTTAGTCATCGATCAGTCTAACATGCATGTTTTTGGCCTGTGGGGGAAAAAAAAACGGAGTACCCGGAGAAAACCAACACATGCGTGGAGAGAACGTGCAAACTCCACCCAGAAAGGACCCCGGCTGGGATTTGATACGGTGACCTTCTCGTTGAGAGGCAACAGCACTACCAACTGTGCCACCGTTCAACCTTCTAGTGTGATTCCTTCTATGTAAAAGTGTTACTAACCTTTGTGTTCTCCTTGTGGTTCTCGCAGTCCTTGACTCTTGTCAACAGTCCTAGAGTCTGCTATTCATTGGGTCTCCTCACCTACACATGGGGCTCTTGCCTCTTGTGAACCTACATCCTGGACTTTACATCCACAAGCCTACCTATAATTTTATATATAT
>JARVGS010001283.1:16242829-16254159 GCA_031762315.1 Hypsolebias antenori
TATCAGCAAACAAATAATTGTTTTTAAGTGTTAATCTTGTTAAAGTCCTTCCGTGCACGCTCCTGTGGCCGTCACTTGGCAGCCAATCCATTTTTGGCAAAACACCGGCCCACATTTCCGGGTTGTCAGCGGCGACGCGTAACATACGCGACGCGTCAGCGGTGACGCATAATAGATGCGTCTTACACAGCGGTGCGACATGTTTATGGATTTTTCCACTTTATTGGACATAATTGGACTGATGCGACTAATACGACGGTGCGATGTGTACAGCGGAAAATACGGTAGTTGCAATGGCAGGAAAAGTTGAAACTTGCATAAATAAGCTGAAAGGAGCATAACAAGCTAAAATGATCAGAAAGAAGGTAGAAGAAGCACAAAAATGTTGTAGTTAGCCTGAAAGGAGCACAAAACAGCTGAAAGTGGCTGAAAAAGTTTAAATTTGCACAAGGAAGCAGAACCAGCACAAAATGTGAACGTAGCAGTAAAAGGTCTAAAAATCTGAAGGATGTAAAATGAGCTCAATTCATTTTCTTTGGGAAACAAAAATGGCAGAAAAGGCTAAATATTTCAAAAAGCTAAAGTTGCGCCAATACCAAAAGTCATAGCAGGATTGTCCTGAACGAGCTGAATGTTTTGATTTATGATTTGTTGAAATAGCACAAAAATTGTGGAACGAGAAAAATGGATCACATTAGAGTGACTGCTTCATAAACATCCACACAGTAAATCTGCTGTGGCAGCATGAGAGCACTACAGAAGATGAAAGAGACGATTAAAATAAATAAAAAGTCTTCTAACCTCTCCAAGCAGCTCGTGAGGCAAGTAGGCATCTTTTGGAGTGTGGACCGACCCGGTCTTAGCCAGCGTGGTGATGATGGCGCCTCCGGTCTGAGACAACAGAGTGAGCGTTAACCAATACGCTTCTGAAACAAGAGCAGCGGCGTTCCACTTATTCTCACCCAGTCGTTCTTCATCAGCTTCCTCAGGTTATGAATCAAAGTGAGCTCTTCTGGATCCACCTGGAGACGGGAAGAAAGTGAGACACTTAACCCTTCTGAGGAAAATGAAGGAAAGAACATTGAATTCGAGGCATGAAAACACGGTGAATGTCTTTACTAACGGGGCTCTTATCATCCTTTTTGAGGGTGGTTCTCCCCCACAGGGCGTTGACCCCGTCCACCGCCACGGCCAAACGAAAGCCGGCGTCGGGTTGCCCGCTCTGCAGCCTGAGCTCCTTCATCACCGCCCCCACTACATCACTGCTGCTCTTTATGCGAGTGATGCCCTGCAGCAGATTGGACACCAGCAGAGCTTCACAAGTGAGCGTGAAGGACAGAAAGAAAACAACATGGTGGAAGGCAACACAATAAAAAAGCATCAGAGGGATTAAATGAAGTAAAGATGGAGGAGTGAGGGAGTCAACAGGGAATAATTGAATAATAATGAATCATTTATGTCAAGTCTTCAAAGTATTTGTTACAAATGGAAAATAACAGGAAGTCAGACAATCAACGTCCAACAAAGGAAAATAAAACCTGATTTATTATTTTACAAAAGCTGTCAGATTAAAACAAAGTCACAAATTTAGAGTCCTCTGTTCCATCAGTGTGTGCCGACCACCAACATCCTCATCGCAGGAGCTACTGATCACCACAAACCCCAGAGAGGGCTTCAGTGGAGAGAAGGAAACCACAGAAACCACAGGACTCACCTTATCCACCAGTTGTCCCAGCAGACTCCCCTCCTCGGTAAACTCCCTCTTTGTCCACACGTAGCGATGCTTTGTTTTTATCTAAGAAGACAAAAAAAAAAGGGAACAGATTAAAACCTTTTCTTTTATAATTAAAAGTGTAAGTCTTCAGCTCTCACTGGAGCCGTTCACAGCCGAGTGTGAAGCCGCTGGGATGAGAACCAGCACCTCCAAATCTGGGGCCACGGTCCTCAGTTGGAAAAGGGTGCACAGGGAGTGAGGTCTCCCTCATGTGGAGGAGTTCAAGTGTCTCAGGAGAGAAAAGAATGAAGCACGAGAGACAGATCGGTGCAGCTTCCACAGTATTTCAGACTGTGCCGGTCCGTTGTGGTGATGGAGGAGCTGAGCTGTAAGGCGAAGCACTTCATTTGGATCGTGACCAGAAGAAAGAGTTTGCAGGTACAAGCAATCACCTTAGAGAAAAGGTGAGGTGTTCAGTTATCTGAGGAGACTCTGCATAGAGTTGCTGCTCCTGCCCCGTGAGTCGATTCTGGAATCAGCAGAACATAATGGATTGAAATTTCTTTTAGGGTGTTGGTGAATCCTTCCCAAGGCAGGATGACATCCTTAACATCTGTAGAACACCAAACCAAACTGGACTTCCCTTTCGTAATCTTTCTGCTCATAATTATCTCTCAGATCAGAGGCAATGTGTTCAACACAACAGTACTTCATCTATATCTTTAACGGTCACCAATGGTGTGCCACAAGGCTCAGTTTTAGGACCCACTCTTTTTGCAATTTATAAGGTCAAAACATTCCTGACGCATTCTTGCATCTCTATGCCAACGACTCTGGTGTCTGTAACCAAGCTAACACACCAAGTTTTCCAGCGACTACAGTCTGCAGTTGACATCATTCAGACAGACTTGTTCCATCTCAAGCTGGTGCTAAATGCTGACAAAACCAAAGGGATGTTGTTTTCATACAGAAAGTCAGTGCCAGCAACTCTTCCTCACATCTCATCCATGCATGGTGCTCCTGTTGAGTTTGTAGATTCTTACAAATACCTGGGAATTTTAATCAATGCACATCTCTCTTTTAAGTCGCATGTTGAAAACCTGATAAAGAAACTGAAATTAAAACTGGGTTTCTTTTTCAGAATCAGATCTTGCTTAACTGAATGCCAGGAAACATCTTCTAGCTGCTACTTTCCTACCAGCTATAAATTATGGTGACATTATTTACACAAAGGGACCTGCCAGCTGCTGGCAGATGTTGAATTCTGTCTATTATCACGGTGCTCTAAGATTCATAACTGGTTGCAACTACTGTCACTGCACCCTGTACTCATTGGTCAGTTGGTCATTATCTACATGTAGGCTCTCACACTGGTTCATTTTCATCTACAAATCCATCCTTGGTCTGCTGCCTTCTTATATCTCCTCCCACATGTCAAGTCATAAGTGCAGTTACAGCGTGCGCTCTCAGGTCATCATTACCTGCAGCGTTCCCTCAGAGCGGACTGAACTCGGCAAAAAGGCCTTTTCTTACTCCTCTCCTGTAACACCTTGCAACAAGATCTGAAGCTGTCTACTTTGATCTCTTTTAAGGGATTTCAAACAATTCAGTCAATAGAAACATCAAAGCAAACATGTTCTCGTTTTTATTATATTACCTTGTTTTATAATGGCACCTAGATTTGATTGTTTTTATAACTACCGGTACTTTTATTGATTTGCTTTTGTTGCATTATTATTCTCTGCAATTTGTTGTCTGTCTAAAACAGGTCTCTTGTGAAAGAGTCCTCGTGACTCAGTGAGACTAACCTGTATAACTAAAGGTTGAATGAAATCTACCTGGATTATTGTGCATGCATCAGGATGCCATAGTCCCTAGTGTTAAAAAAATTATTTCTGCTTGGAAGAGCATTAAAAAACAGATGTAGTTCACTGTAATGTTCCAAAAGTTTTAATCCACCCATGCGCTTTTCAAGTTATCAGGTTAATAAAGTGAAATCAAAGGTATTACGTAAACTTTACCTTTGACAGTGCGACTTCGTTGGTGGTTTTGAAGTTGCGTAACCACGCCGTAGCTTGTAATGGCTGATCGAAGCGAGACTCCTTGTAGGACGACGGCAGCAGCTCCTTACAGTTCTTCACCCACAGGTGGGCTGTTAAAAGGAGAGGAGATGCAGAAAGTTTACCATCAACTCTTTTAAAAGTTTTGTAGCTCCCAAAGGGACTTGTGTTGGCCTCACCATCAGGAATGTGCAGGACCAGCCAGCCCTGCGTGTAGCAGAAGTGAATAGTGTGACAAAGAGATATTGTTTTGCCACTACCCCTCAACCCATCTGAACACTTTGATAAGGACAAAAATCAAGAAAACATTTATTGTTCTGTCAGAACGTGTGTTTGGAAGGATACAGAATACATATCTCTGGGCAGGTTTGCTGAAGTCTATTTGTTTCAGGTAAGAGATGACCTCCAGGGCTGGCGGCCTCACCATGATGCAGGCTTCATTAAACGTCTTTACCTAAGAAGCACATCGGGAACATTTACACCCATGGCTGCGATATTTTTTTAGTTTACATTTAAAAACTGAAAGCTGTCAAAACGCATCATGTGTTATGGTTTTATTGCTGCGCTTGCCTGCTGCTGAAAGCGATAGGGGAAGCCTTGAGGGAACAGGATGCGGGTGTGAGCGGGAGGCAAGGTGTAGAAATGGTTGACGAGCTTCTCTGAGTGATTAGTCTGAAAGGGGAGAAATATGGGAGAAAAACATTTCATTTGAATGGCATCTGTCAAAACAAAGAGTCTCGAAGGACCCCAATCAAAACAGGGTTTCATTAGAAATTAGATAAACGAGTCACAATGAGGACTTCTTCAACATTGGGTTATTATTATTATTTTAATTCTCCATCTCAAAACCTTCAAAATTATAGATTGTTTAAATGTGATGATTTATCACTTGGCAAACAACTGCTTTTGTTTACAAGAGTGCCTGTTTAAAAACACTGATTTTACTGGTCTGGAGTGATATCTGGAATTTAAGGGGAACCCCTGTGGTTCACAATGACGACAAATGTTAAACGAAGGGATTTCCCAGCCAGCGCAAAAGCAGCTGGATGGAAAAAAATAATAATTTTATAAGAGTTACGTGTGAAGGCATACTCGGATTCATCAGTAGATTAAAGAGTATATGTAGTACAAGAGATCACCAAGTGGTGTCTTTGTGGACTCTATCATACAAATCTCAAATTAATTCTTGAACGTTTTTATCCTGCAGCCTGAAATCTTTGACTTTTTGCGCCAGCATGGGTCATATTTTTGCCCTCTGAGGTTTGTTTAGCTGCAACCAAAATGGTTCAAAACCTCAAAACAACGAAAGCGTGCAGCAAAGTTGTGCTTAATGCTGCACAACTGCAATCAAAAAACTTTTTTACATGTTAAAACCAAAATTTTAATGTTGTCCCCTTTGTGCTACATTCTCCCCTTTAGAATTGTTGCAACATTATTATGTTATTCATGATAATCTTATACTGTAGTATCTTTAGTTATTATTACACAGACTTGTACTTCCACTGTCAGCTCAGGAATATACCCACAATAGGAACAATAGTTTATTTCATTCATAGTGCCACAGCAAACATTGATATTTGTTGCAAAACAGTCACTTTTTACATTTTTATTGCCTTTTAAATAGGGACATTTTAAATCAATTTTCATAAAGTCCACAATACATCTCTGATTACTTATGTGGCCATTTAACTTGTTTTGAAAAGTATATAAACCCCTTTGAAACGATAACACGACCCAGCAGAACGTCTAAATCCTTTTTTTATAATTCAGTTGATTTAATTAGGATTAATCTGAGTAAGTGTTATTAACTTACTGCACTAGATGCACTACTTATTTAATAATTACTATTTTAAAGGAGATGGAGGTAAATAATGATAATTGAACCTTTGCTAATCGAAGTTTGATCATATAATGCATTTTAGTGGCTATATTTCAAGTGTCTTTAGGTCATTATAAAACATTACCGGGTCGTTCTCTTGTGTCCTGAGGACCGAGAACCCATATTCTGACTCCTCGTGAGCCGCTGCCTCCTGCTGCAGTCTGCATGATCCATTGGTATGAAGAGCCCGGACGTGTGTTACCTGAACAGAACCCAGTTTGAACAGCCTTACCAAAAAAACAATTCAAATATGAAATCCTCTCGTAGACACAATACAAGTTTTTGAAGAACAAATCAAATAATTTACATGATGCTTTCTCTGTTACGTCCAATATTTCAATGTAAAGTTAACTTTTTCTTACAGTGAATATCTTCATTATACTTTCTCTTCTATTGTTAGTATGTTGCACATGACTTACCTATACTGTCTTTATATTTTCCGTTGTTTAAATTAACGACATTTGTTTGCTTTTATTTTTACTAGATGCATTTCATGTCGCAAGTTACAGGATAAAAACTTGTTAACACTGATTGGTGCACATGAACCTGAACGCTTCTAATGTGCAATTAAAAACACACACACACACACACACACACACAAAATGTTGATCTTACTGTTGACCGTAGCCGAAGGGTGAGTCTGTGCAGAGCCATGATCTGAAACACGACAACAAACGTTATATTTTTTGCAAATTTCAACGATTAGCCTCACAGACAGGGTCCTATAACCTTGCGTAAACAGGCAGCTAAGCTAACAGCTAACTACGGCAGCCCGAAGGAGATGCGCACATTTCCGGGCCGTGAAGCCTTCAGAAAAATAAAAAAAAGACTCACCTGCGGCTCAGTTCGAAAATATTACGTGGAAGAGGTGTCAGCTGATTTCATTTACAAATAAACGTGCTGGGGTCAGGACAACAAGGACGAAAAACGGCTTTCTTAATTCCAGCAGCCGAAGTCAACGTGCCGGAACTGTCATACAGGACGCATGCGCTACAGGAAGTGGCGTATTTTACAATAGCCAATCAGATCGCACATTTCTGGAGACCGCTGTTCAACTTTATATTTCTTACCCTAAATAAAAAGAGTACTGTACTGTATTATTACACAAAGTGAAATACCAGAATTTTTAGATAATTATTCCTGTTTTTTTTTTTACCGTCTGTATCTTTGTTAATACATTTCAATAAAGTTATGAAAAAATTTTAATTAAATGCAAATAATATTTTTAACCACAATAGCTACGTTTATAAAGAAGTGAACATGTTCATTTTATGATAAACTGGAGACTCGTGAAAAAAAAATTAACTGTTAAAAAAAAGTCTCGTACGACTTTATTCTCGTAATTATACGACTTTATTCTCGTAATTTTATGGCTTTAATTTTTTTCCCCTTTTATTAAGCGTGGCTCTAAAGTGCTGTTGTAGGATTTTGCACACTTATTAAGTAAAATTATTTTATTAACAATATTTGTATCTGTTAATTATTTACCAACCCTCAAATGACCAGGCGGCCTGACAGAAAAACAGCAAATAGGAAAAAAATCAAATTAGTACAAATATTGTGTGTGTGTGTTTACACACCTGTTTTCTGTTCTTCTACTTGCAAACAGGTTTTGAAGGATCTTTGTAGGTCACTTATTCAAAGTGAATCCGTCTGGAAAAACAAACATGATGATCTGAGGTATCAAATGCTTTTTTATTAAGACTACGACGACAACAGTTTGTGGCTGAAGAATGGTGGTGGCAACGACAGCAAAAGGATGCAGACTGGCTTTAATTTAGATGAGCGATCAGTCATTTGGTACTCAACTTCTCTGCAGCCTTAGTAAACCAGGAACAAATGCAAACTGATTAATCAGCTGATATTTGATACTTATTTAACCTCCAGCTAACTTGTCCCATCTTACTTCCTCTTTTCAGCTGTTCCCTCTTCAGGAGTCACCACAGCGAGGTGTCCTGCTGTACCATACCAGTCTAAGCTGTCCTCATACATGTCCTGTACCAGTCAAACATACTTTTCTGCCACTCCAGATTTCCTCATGTAATACCACACCTCCTCTCTCAGCACCCTGTCATATACTTTTTCTAAACCCATAAAGACACAATGGCGTTCTTTCTGACCCTCTCTGTACATCTCCATCATCTCAAAGCAAAACTGCCTGAAAAAATAATTAAATGGCTTCTGAAACATTTATTGATGGTCTTTAGTTTTGTAAAACTCAGCAATTCATTTTTTAACAAAAAAAATATTTAATGACAATTTAAAAATTTTTTACATTCAGTAACCAGCTATGATAATTTGTTTTTGGTCATGTCTGCAAAAATCTGCCTGTCAGACATGGTGCAATGTACTTATTTACTTTTTTGGTTTGTTTTGATCATCCATCCATTATCTTTACCCGCTTTTTCCTTTTCAGATTGTGGGGGTCACTGGTGCTGATATCCAGCAGTCACTGTACAAGAAGTGGGGGACACCCTGGACAGGTCTCCAGTCCATCACGGGGACACAAACAACCACTCTCTCACTCACACCTAGGGACAATTTAGAGTTACCAATCAGCCTAACATAGTTTTCTTCATTTGCCTTATAATCAGTCTGTTTTGCTACTTTGACATTTTTTTAAACTCGTAAAAAAAAAAAAAATTGTATGCCTTTCTTATGATTGTCTATTGTTGTCACTGTTGTCATCATTCTTTGTTGAAACCAGGTCTCTCTTATGAGTCCTCGAGACTCAATGGGATTAACTTGCCTAAATAAAGGTTGAATGAAAAAAACATTTTTGTCCATTAGTATCCGAAGAAAACGCACGCATGCCCGGAGAAAACATGCAAACTCTGAAAGACTCTTGGCTGGGATTCAACCTGGTGTCCTCGCTGAGAGGTGGCAGCTCTACCAGCTGAGCCACCATGCCGCCCTGTTATCATTTTTCCTAAAAGTTTACCCGTGCACATCAACAGGGTGTGTTTCTTATTTTTTGTGACTTTTTCTACACCGGATAGATTCCAAGGAGTGTCAGCCTGGTCCATTTGCCAACAACGCCTTGGTTTTGATTGAGCCTGCAGTCATAGTCAGCCCTGGAGCGGCCGATTCTTCTGTTCTGTACCAAATGTTTACTTGTGCACAGCACATGTGGGTTCTCAGGTTGCTGTCAATATTACTGTGACCCTCAAATGTGAAAGCAGAGATTCACCTAGTGGGCTAATAAACAATCTAAAGTAGAGGGATAAAATAAATAAATAAATAAATAATGAATTATTATAATGTGATAACCATCGGATCAAAATATGAATTAATTTCAATTCTCCACCAAGTGAAGTTTAAAACAATTTTCAGATCTTTTCCAGAAGTTTCTACTTTGAGGTAAAAGCAACATAGATAATTTGAAAGCATTCTGCCAACTAGTTTATGAGCAGTTTTACGAACAGACAAAGGAACTCAACACAGATAATTCCCAGATGTAATAGTAGTGGAGGATAACAATCAGTGTTGTACTTCAGCGATAGGCTATAAGACCACCGAAAAACCCAAATTTAATGATCAGGAGTTTGCTGGTGGAAAATTATCTTCTGCTGCTGAAACGCAAAGGTGGACCATAATGTTTTCTTCCTGTGTCTGTTGGTGCATTTGTACATTTTTATGGTTCCAATGTATTTCATGAACCGCTCGATGAAATTTAACGAAACTTAGAACAAAAAAGCTAAAGTTTGATGTAAACAGACAACTCATGAACTTTTATAGTTGATGTTTAGCTTTTTTTTTTTAGGTGGGTGCGACAAGCACCCCTAATTTTTAACTCAGAACCCCTGAAAAAAAAAAAGTTAAAAAAAGTTGGGGTTTTTTTGGCAGGCGGTTCTGGGTTTGGGTTCTGTTTATTGCATTTATGATTCAATGCAACAAAATAAACAAATTTAAAAGGTAAATGATTAGGGGTGCACCGATAAATCACCCCCCCTCAATTTTGGGAAATTGGCCGTTACTTGAGAAACCGATTTATTTATTTTTTTCATTTTTGTAGTTCTAACAATTGTCTGAACTTCATTTATATTTCAGATCATTACCTCTTGGCCAGTTAAAACAAGTTTGTATTGTTTCTAGTACTGTATAGCCTATTGTTCAAGGGTGTGTTTCTCAACCCAGACCCAGTGCCCTCACGCCCCACAAACACGTTGCTTCTGACGTCACTGGCCACCATGCTGTTGTTCAATCCACAGCCACTGTCAGCACTGGGGGCTAAGCACCCCCTAAAGGTCAGATTCTAGAATCGCCCCTGGTTGACCAAATCAAAGATGGCCACCAACTGTAAAACACAACGTTTACATCTGAGTTTTACAGATGACCTAAAATTTGCAATACATTTTCTGAGCGTTAACAGATGCCGAAACATTTAGCTAACTAGTCAACTGCCCGTTAGCAAAATATCTCATTAACAAGATGCATCATTGCAATTAAATCTTTAAAGTTGGGGGGGGGAATGGTTATTTTAGGGAGCCAACCTGTTTCAAGATGGTCACCGCAGCCAACACAACACAGCAAACAAGTAGTTTTAGATGAGTCATTCACCACAAAAACATCCAAGAGATACATTGTACAGGCTTTTTAGCTTAAACTTTAGCGTTAATTACTGGTCACTCTGGTTTGTCTGTTAGTAAAATATCTCCACGGGATGGATTTTTATTAACCTTTCAGATGCGCAAGCTAATTAACTAATTCAAGATGGCCGCCGTTTATAGAACTATTTGTCTAACAAGTACTTGTTTTAATCTTTATGTACTTGTTTTAATCTTTACTCAGAACTCTTGTGTCTGCAGTAAAATGTGAGTCAAATCGGCTCCGACGCTAAACTTTACAGCAACTGCTGTTCGTTTCTCCTCGTGTCACACGCGTCGAGGACGACCTGCAACTTCTGACAGCAGCGTCCACTTCGGCCAAGTCGTCGCCATTTTATTATATTTTTGTGAGCGTAAAGTAGCCCTCCTCCTCCTCCTCCTGCCGCCTCCTTATGAACCACAGTGATGTCCTGAGCCGAACATTCTCCGCTTCACCTCCTCAGTCCACATGAAAATGGCCGTGACGCAATTGCATTCCCACACAACCAACCAGGCCCGCCCCTCTCCCGCCTGCCCGCGCGCGCACTCACATGCACGAATCAACGCAGTATCGATACTATCATGTAGTGATATCGATATTCCAGTTTGTTTTTCCTCCCCTCCTTGCATTACATGTACAGTACAGTATAAGCTCCAATCCCCATGTGCTATGATTAAAAAAAGTAATGTTCTCATTTTCTTTACAAACAAAAAATAAAATACATGAAGAATTTAAATTCAAAAACATTCACTGGTTCATTTATTTTTTTCTAACTTAAGCACAGTAATGTTGAATGCTGATTCTGTATTTGAAATACTGTATTTTGCTAGTTTTGGCCAAAGTTTTGCCATCAACTGCTTCTAGCCACAGCTTTTGTAGTTCTAACCTAGTGTTTTGGTAAGTTTAGCTGCTGTGTTTCTTTTACCTGTTTCCAGCATGAAACTGCTAGCTTTTTTCATTTTGCTAGAATTTTGATCTTCTGTTTTGCTCCCTTATATTGTTTAGCTAATTTAGTGGGAGTGGTGGCGCAGAGGTTAAGAAGGTGAGCTTGTGATCGGAAGATCGTCGGTTCAAGCCCCGGTACCGACAA
>JARVGS010001283.1:16292720-16322691 GCA_031762315.1 Hypsolebias antenori
TGACGTCACGGGCGGGGGGGGCCGGATACGTGAAACGCCGGTTACCGGGAACGCCGGATACCGGGGGTCACCTGTATATTCATGTCATTAGAGATTGTATTAATGAAGAATTAGATGAGTAATAACTGATAACTAATGGTGAAGGGCTGGGATTGAATAAGTGCTTCTTCTCACTCTTTTCTGAGCTTAAGAAAAAATGAAGCGATACGTGTGCACTTTTTAATCCTACACAGGTTTTTCTTTATCTTTTGGTTTCTCTATTCTTTGCTTTAAATGATTGTCTGTTCAAAATAAACCCACTTACCAAAGTGTAACAAGTAATCCTGAAAACTCATTTTAAAACCAGATGAAAATGTGTTTTCTGTTTAATCCTGTTTGTAAGGACAAAAGTCCATCATGCTGACATCTACTGTGTTTAAGTTGAGTATCTCACCTGGTGGGCAGCGTGTGACGGGCTGGACTGTTGGGGCTTTTAGAGGCTCCGAAGAGTCGACCCAGTCTCCAGGGAACCGGACTGCCGCCGCTGACGGGAGTGTACTCACTTCCTGCCTGGACCTCCTTCCCTGCAGACAGGCCCAGTTCAGCCAGGTTCTGGCTCAGCCGGCCCCCCCAGCGCACCACAGCTCCCCATCCCTGTTGGATCACCTAGAATTAAAATAAGAAAAGTTAACTGTGCAGACAATCGTATGTGATTAAAAACACCAAACAGAGCAAGTGTGGCTACCTGTCCTGCTTGCAGAGCAAAGCTATCTTCCTCCACATCAGGAGGAGGAAGATCTCCAATTTCCTTTTCCTGCACCCACAGCAGCTGAGGACTTGTTTGTTCAAAACCAAGTGAAACCTTTACTGGTTCAGCACATGTCTTTGTGGAGACCTCTGATCCTTCAGTCTTTGGATTAACGCTGCCTGAAGACTTAGCTGCTAGATTTTCTGGATTTCCAAAATCTACTTGTGAGAGCGTTTCTATGTAGCCGCTGCCTCGGGGTTTTGATCCGCCTCGTGATGGCGGATGCAGCCTGGCCCCCTGAAACGGAGGGCTGGGTATCTCTGGCCTCTGAGAGTCTGCTTCGAGGTGGTGGTGCTGGAAGAGCAGGTCCAGGTTGAAGGTGAGCAGGCTGAGAGGCTGAAACATGAGGAGCAGCTCCTCAAACAGAGGCCGGCAGGCGGTCAGCGACAGACTCATGAACGAGCTGGGGTGGTAATACGCCTCCAGGACATCTGAGGTGAAAAGACACTGCTGTTACAGCACCTGCATGCTCAATAAGAACTACCGTACAGTTTGTAACGGGTTGGAAACTGACCGCTGCATGACTGGAGGTGAGACAGCCACAAGTCCAGAAGCTTGGTGCTGTGAGGCAAAGACAGAAACAACTGAGGCTACAGTCAGAGAGGATCTAAAATCATTACGATCTAACCTCAAATGTGGAAAAACACTCAACAGATTCCACCATGTCACTATTTATTAAAGAAAGTCAAAGCCTAAATGGAAGAACTGTGACATCACCATTAGCAGCATTTACTTGAATCAGTCGTTTTCTATGACTATCAGGTTCATGCATGATTGTGGAGGTATTCTGACCCACAATTCTTTCTAATGTTCTCATTTCTTCAAGGTTTATCATACATTTGTTTCTGCCTCGCTCTCTTCAGGTCCCGCCACACGTCTGGACTTTGGACCATCGCAGCACCTTGACTGTTGTCTTTTTCAGCTGTTCTGTTCTAGATGTGCTGCTGTGTTTGTGATCTTTGTTCTGCTCCATGACCCAGTTTGGTCCGAGCTTCAGCCGTCAGACAGATCCTTGAAGACATTTAGTGGAGGAGCCCAGGTCGTGTTGCTGCCAAATAAACCCAAATCATCACTCCCCCACCGCTGTGCCTCACACATGCTATGAGGTGTTTGGCCTTTAGTTATTTGTGTCCAAAGGACAATGTTTCAGAACTCTTGTGGTTCAATTAGATTCAACTTGAGAAGTTTTACTTTTTGTTTTAATAAATAATGAAGAGGTGGAATCTGTTGTGACTTTTTGTAAACTTGAGGTTAATTAGGATCATTTTAAAATCTAGTAGAGCAGATCATTTTTTTAACGTATGATACATAAAATCCTAAAAGTGAAACGCGGATGACTTCCTTTTTTTTCCATTGCTGTCTGTGCTAAATGTTCCACTCGAACTCTTTTTGCGATTTTGTTAAAAATAAGTGAATAACAAGAGTTGTTCTTACTTTAGGAGACCGAAGACAAACGCATTGAACCTGTGCTTGCTCTCTCTGAGCTGAGGCAGCTCACAAACTCTGACTTGCAGGTTGAATAAAGCTTGGGTTTTGGGACCTTGGGCGAGAGAGAACAAAAGAGTGAGAGGGGGAAAATGAGTCGGAGTGAGTGGGAAAATTGATTGCCGTGAAGCCTTGGCACTCATAAGCCAATCGATGTCTGTATACTGTTGGTTCACATTATTCAGCACTTTCAACATTAAAATCAACAAGTGTGGATTGATGTATGAGGAAGAATAAAGATAACAGATATGATTTGTCATTATCAAGCAGGCAGCAGAAGCCACAGAAACATCTGCTTCCTGACGTCCAAACCTGTTGGCTTTTGTATGATACCTGGCCTCGTGGTCGCCTGGACCAGACCCCAGGCGGAGTTTGGCCTCCTGCCTGCAATTAGGTCACTCTGGTGGGGTTTCAAGCCATCAGTCAGCAAGTTGTGCAGGGCGGGGCAGAGGCACTGCAGCACCAGATGGCCCAGAGATGGATTTATGGCGCTGTCTCCAGATAAGGCCTGAGGAGGGGAAAGACGATGAGGAGCATGATGAGCAGCAATCAAGAGAAACGGGTTTAAGAACATGGGACATATTTGGACATTTTGATGGAAACATGAAGTGATTAGAGATCAAATCTAAGCTTGTCAGAACTAACCTTCTGAACTACAGTCCGGGAAGAACTAAACTGGGCCAAGATGGCTTCCACTGCCACACTGACTGCACTCACCAGAGCTGAAGAGAGGAACAAGAGTCCGTGGTTAGCCAGTTAAACAAACAAAAAAAGAAGCATCTGTTAAAATGTGATGCCGTGCACAGACAAAAAGATGAGCGCAAACACCTTTTTTCTCCTGCTGACACAGAGCGGTCAGGCCAAGACCTCGGCCCGGACACTCCACATCCTCACCCATCCAGGGTGCGTCCCTCTTCTGTACGGAGCCGGCGAACGAGACGCTGCGAACAGCTTACAGCGAGAGCAGATGAGCAGTTACTGACAGCACGAGTCCTGAAATACAGCTAAAGTCCTGGCGTTATTAGGAGTAAATAAATTATTAAATAAAGTAATGAGGAGATGGAAGCAGATGGTGCTACTGACAACAGTGAAAGAGAACACCCTGTGAGCTTTACACATCTGGATTTGTGTTTGCTTCAAAACACAAGTCCTTCCATGCCAACTCACCAAAACTTCTACAACCCACCCGATTTTACTGGGAAAAGCTTCAAAGTTTCAGAAACCTTAAAAACAATCTCAAAGCTCTAGTCCAAGAACTTCTCTGTTCAGAAGCGTTTTTTTAGATTGTGACCCAACTTGAACTTGATTTTATGATTTTTTTTTTTCAAGCGTATCAGCTGCTCAGTTTTCATCTGAACAGGTTGGAATTGTACTGAACGTGCACAAACCTTTCTAAAAATAATTTCAACCAAACATCTGAGACTAAACTTCTAAACAAACTAAAAACAAGAGAGAAAAATTAATTACAAAAAGGTTTTAACCAAACAAAGACTACAGTAGTTGCATGTTGTTTAAGTTGTTTGATTGTGCACAGAAATAGTGTCTGACTGCGATTAATGTGACTCTCATAAAGAAAATTGATTTTAATTTACAAACTCCTACAAATATAATACTCTACTGTGAAACATCACATGTGGCTTTTATAATAAACACAGAGAGCTGTTGGACATCATGAAAACACAAAAACTTTCTAAAGAATTTACAGCATGTTTTTTTTTAACAGTAAATTTTGCATTCATTAAATAATGTCTAAAAACTACTGAATGATGAAAACCACTAAACATAATATCAAAGCCAATAAACAATCAAAATAATGAAATATTTTTTTTAATAAAACACCAGTTCATGGAGTAATCATTCCTCACAACAGGAACCCCTAAAAATGTTATGAAGATCATTTGATGTCAAAAAAGTTAAAGCTAATAATGACATTATTTATTAAAATGTAAAATTTATTTATAAATATCTCATGTATATGTTATAGTTTAATTTATTCTGTATTATTTGACATTTTATATTAAAAAACATCATTTTATGTTTTTGCACAAATTTAAAATATAGAAGAAAATGGGTGATGTCTGCGGTTTATGAAAAATGTAAAAAATTAATAACTTTAAGTCCAAATAAGGCTTACGGAGACCCTGTCTTCATATAAGGACATTATACCATGTGTCATAATTAATCTGTTCAACTAAGACCTGTTTTTATTCAGGGACTTTTATTTATTTATTTTTTCCTACAAGTTGCTCCAAATTTCATAAAAACTGTTTTAGCTTTTCATGCCTATGCTAAACCCAGTTATGTTGTTAAGGGAAATAAAAAATGCACAACAAAAGCTTTCAGGATTATTAGTTTTACGTTACTAAAAAAGTATTATAAGTAGGAATAGAGCTTTGGGATTTTGCACTATTATACCGTATTAACTTTACAAAAAAAAAAAAACTTTATTTAGATAAAGACAATCCACAACATAAACTGAGAAGCTTTATGAATTGACATAAAATAATTGATAAACTCACTATTTGTGACCAAACGAGGAGCTGGAAACAAACTAAGAGCCATTAAAATCAGGTTACCGGTAGATGAAAACACACACATGCAGGAGCAGGTGTTATACATATTCTGAGTTTTATGTAAATGCATTAATATAAACTTAGTAAATAAATACATATAAATATGCAATCATCAGAAAGAGGTGAAAAAAAAAAAAAAAACTAAGTAAAAGTATAAGGCTATCCTCTCTGGGGTCTTTTCCATTCCAACTTTAAAGAGCAGCTGCTCGTGTCCATTTCATCTTGTCATGCAGAAACAACAACAACACAGAGACAGAGCGGACAAACACAAACGGATGAATGAGGATGGAGACAGTGATGAGAATGAATGTAGAAACCCTGTGACAGGAACAGCTGTTTGTCCTCTGGCGGCCGTCTCGATTTGAAAGGACAGAGCAAGATAAGACGTGTCAGACGACCTACAGGGAGCAGCTTTTTGCTACAGTTCCTTCAAATCTGTGACCCTCACTGGGATAAAGTACATGAAAACAGAATGCACAGATCTGCAGATCTCTGAAACCTACAATGTACTGTATTCACAGTGGAAACATATCCAACGTTTAAACTAAGAAGTTGTCCAGTTTTTAGACGCAGTTGGGTAATTTTGAATCAACACACCTGAAACAGGTTGGGACAGATGAAGCATCCCTTTCATTTTATTAACAACCGTGTCTACAGGTAAATAAATGTCTGAGAACTAAAGAGACCAGCTGCTCGAGGTTTTGGAGGTATATGTCAAATTTTTGTCTAATGTAGGATTCTAGCTCTTCAACTTCCTGGGTTTTCTTTAATGTTTTTTTTTTTAATCATCATTATTTGATTAAGTGATTGTTTTCAGTTGACAGGAGTAGGCCTGTCACAATAAACAATAAATCAATTAATCGCATGATAAATGAAAATTATCAACCTCATTTTCCTTTATCGGCTTTATTGTTTCTTTGTGTGTCTCTCTTTCTACTGAAGATACTGGATGACAAAAAAAATGCTATGCTAAAGAGCTCAAAACACACCAAGCATCCGCCATTTTCAGAATCAAACAAAGGAAGGAGACAGCCCATGTCCCTTCAAAGGACCTCCCTCCCATTTTTCTTAAAGAGACACGCTGCTTGCTCCCTCACTAGCCATCCTTCGGTTCAAACAATCTTATACTGCCATCCGGTGGTCAAAAAAGGTACTACAAGCAAAACAAATTAAAAAATTCTTCTTAAATTTAACGGTAATTACTAATTATTATTAAATTTCAAACAATATTATCATTTATCGCAATAATTTGAGAATTGCCCAGCAAAATTTGTTATCGTGACAGGCCTAGATAGGAGGTGTGGACAGCAGGCAGGTCAGTTCAGCACCTGGACTTTTCTACTGTGAAGCCATGCTGTTGCAATGGATGCAGTCTGTGCTTTTTAACATTGGCTTGCTGAATTAAGCAAAGCCTTCTCTCAAAAGACATCTGGATGGGAGCTCATGTTCTAAAACCCACATATAGTTTCTGCACTGCTGATGCCTCTCCAGATGTGAAAAAAAAGCTTGTGTCACTGGTACCAATGCACACTTATACCATCAGAGAGACAGGCTTTGAACTGAGTGCTGATAACAGACAGAGGATGTAGCATCTATAGTTTGAAAAAATAATTGGATTTGACTGACTACAGAACAGTTCGACCCAAAGAAGGTAACATTTCTGGATGGTGTCTACACAAAGCTTTTTGTTTGCGTGATAGAGCTTTAACCTGTGTTTGTGGATGACACAGTGAGTGATGTGAATTTGGGGAAGTGTTCCTGAGCCCATGCAGTGATGACAAACTGTAGATGATTAGATTTTCAAAGTACTCCCATTTTTTTTATTGGAGAACAACATTTTGAAAGTGTTCAAGCATTTTAGACACAGTTTTTGAAAAACCTCTGCCCAGTGCCCATTTTTACTTCTGACAGCGTCTCTAAAATGTTGTTTTTATACCCAGACCTCTTTCTAACCTGTTGCCATTTATCCTAATTAGTTACAAAATACTTCTTAAAAAAAAAATGCTTCTACAGCTGTTAATTAGTCATATTACTCATTTTACAGCCTTTTATAAACATTTTATGTGTTTATTATGTGCCATTTAGAATAATATACAGGTTTATGGTAAGTTTATTTCGGCTGCTCCCTTCTTCAGGGGTCAGCACAGCGAGCAAACTCACATGAAAGATTTGGCAACTTGTTTTATGCCAGATGCCCTTCTTGACATAACCTGGGCTCGAACCCGCAACCTCACCAATTTGAACCCCTACACTAACCTCCAAGCTATCACAGCCCAGAATAACATACGTGTTTATGAGCTCTGCAAATCATTGCTTTCTGTTTTTATGTACAGTTAAGCTCCCAAAGTTTCTGGGGTTGGGGTTGTACACCCCCTTGAGAATGAAGAGCAACGACAGACACAGAGCAACAGTGACACTCAGACAACGAGAGTGGGATGTAAAATGTAAGAGGAACAAGAAAAAGAGAGAGATCTTACTCGCCACTCGTGACTGCGGATGACCCTGGTAGAGTTTGGGGGGGAGGGAGGGGGGCCTGGGCAGAATAGGAGGGTAAAGATATGGGTAGTAGAGTGGAGCAGCGAGGGCAGGCAGGGTGTGGGAGCGGGGGGAAAGCGGGGAGTGGAGGCGAGAGCCCATCGCTCCAGAGCGCCGGGGAGGGGAAAGGGCACCAATAGGGGAAAGGCGAGGGGGGGCACCTTGGTGAAGCGGGCAGTTTTTAGGGGAGTACAGGTAATATGTGGGGAGAGGCGGCAGCTCTTTGTACGTTCTGGCTCTGGTAGGGTTCTGGTCTGAGTACAGAGAACCCACAGCACCGCCGCCATTTGAATACATCATCATAACATCTATATTCTTATACGGCGTGGTGCAGCCGGGCCCCACAGGCTCAGTGAGGGTGGTGTCCCGCTTCTCTGAGTCACCGCTGTAAAGGGAGTCAAAGTTACAGAACGACTCCGATACAAAGTCTCCTTTGTTGGTTTTAGATCCACTGATGCGATTATTTGCAGAGTGAGGGTTTTCTTTGAAAATATCCCCATGGTAACGAGAAAATCCAGCACCAAAATCCACCGGAGGATCTCTAAATCCAAATACTGAATCATCTTCATGATCCGAGCCGGCACCACGGCCCCAGTCTTTGTCTCCCCGTTCGTCCAAACCTACATGTCTCTGAGACCGGGGATCTACAAGGGGCTGCGAGTTACAGAAGCCTGGGCGGGAGGAAGGGAGGGCAGGGTGCAGGAAGTAGGGTTGGGAGGACTGAGCGAGGGAGAGCGGAGGTGAAGAGACTGGTGGTACAGATGCACACAAGCACAGCGACATGAGGGAGTCAAGCCAAGCCACAGACAAACAGTGGACACAAGCAGGCGGGATGGACAGGAGAGAAAGACAAGGAAGATTCAAATACATTATTGAGGTAAAGAAATGGGAAGGAGAGAGAGAGATGCAGAGATGTTAGTGTCAGTTGAGACAAAAAGCACATTCCTGAGAGATCTTGATGTTGTAACACCATGGAGTTATACTGCGTTTAAGCTACAAACAGTGGAACTGATTTGTGAAGCCCTCAAACAGTCATTTAGGACATCTTTGACAGGAGGGTTAATGATCAAGACCTTGTAGAAGAATGAGAGCTGAGCGCTCTCATAACTGAAATACTAATTTTGATGCTCAGACTCCAAATAAATCAGATTTTAAGACAGCTGTCCACAATTTTTCTGCTACCAACTTCGTTCAGACACTTCAGACACTAATCTATATATGGGGTAAGCGGCCTCCATTTGTCTGAGACAACCTATTTTTGTCTGGGACAGCCAGCTCTCGCCTCGAGGTTGTCCGGTGGACAACCAAGTGAAACTGACATGGAATCAAGTTCACCATCACTGTAACGGATTTCCATCAACTGTAAATATGACATGGGGGTAAAAAAAAATGTGTGTTTGTTGTGGTTGTGTTAAACCATAATTATACAGGGATTAAGCTGACGCTGCTTTCAACAAGTAAAAGATTATACTGTATTCCAAAGAGGACACCCCACTACCCTAACCGACATGTAATAAGTTATTAAACGTCTACGTATTAAATGTTTGTATTTGCATGTGACCAACTCACAACAGCTGGGGGAGACACCAGAACTGATACACCATCACCCCCATGCCCTCCTTCCGCATGGCTCGCTGACCTCCCGGGACTTCTCTATCTAAAACCTAACTTTGTATTAAACGTTAATGTATTTGAAGAATCGTCATCATTGTACAGACATGCCCATCTTGCACACGCGACCAAACTTCAAGACTTCAAAGGAGACAGCGCCACCATGAGAGCGCGTGCAGCCTGTTTGAGTGTCTCTTACGGTGAGAGGAGGCTGCGTCTGCTGCTTTAGTTCTTATACTTATACTATGTTAATGTTAAAAGATGAATATTTATATGACTCAGACTTTAGTAGAGATGTGTGTCTGTTTAACTTTAATGTTTTACCTCTGAGAGTCAGTTTCAGGTGATTTATCATAAATATCTGCTAAATTAAATTCCATACGGTGATTTAATGATAACAAGATGTAGCTGTTTGGATAAAGAGAGATAAACTTGATCATATTTAGAAACATACTGATTGGTAATTGCACTGCGATTGATGTAATTCAATAAATGATCAAATTAGAAATATAAACATTAAATGACTACATTAGCAGAAATTCTGTATATATAATCTCTTTAATGAAACAATTATTTTAAAAGGGAGAAATCTGTCAGTATGGCTAATTTAAAATAATAAAAATTTAAGTTAATTTATACTCTGAAAAGGACTTTATGTTCTATATTTTTTAAATACATCTAACAAACCCTCAATTGAAAACTGTGAAACGAGATAAAAGTAAACTAGAGAAAAGTTGTCAAAATTGCTCTTTCTTCAGAATGATGTTGGTCTCGATGGTGCTTCATTAGAGACACTATACTGTGTACTTTTACTAAGGTCATATACACACTAGACTGTGTACTTTAACTAAGGTCAGGCCCAAAGTATACTCCTCTTTACATGAAAACTTTTGAGAAGTGACCTGTTTGAAGGAAAAATCTCAACATTTAGAGATTTAGTGGGCGGGGTTGCTCCTTTAGAAACATCTAAGCGTAGAAATATTGTTGTTCAAAATATTTTTTTCTGCTTTAATCCCGGAGCCTTAAATACGCTGCGAGTGCCTCTCTTGTAAAGTCTGATGACGAGGAAGAGGATGAGGAGAACGAGGAAGTTACACTCCAGAAGCTCCTGAAAGAGTCTGCCACTCAGTAGCTTGGAAAAGCCATGCAGCCCACAAG
This sequence comes from Hypsolebias antenori, assembly GCA_031762315.1. NCBI lineage: Eukaryota > Metazoa > Chordata > Actinopteri > Cyprinodontiformes > Rivulidae > Hypsolebias > Hypsolebias antenori. Next base: position 16,302,870 of record JARVGS010001283.1, read on the forward strand.
ATGGCTGACTGAGAATATTTGTACAAAGTACCAGTAAACATACTGCAATATACTTTACTTGTTAAATTACATTTTATTGAAAGTTTTTGCCTTCTTTATTGTAAAGGTTGAGGCCTACCAAAAACTGTGGAGGACAACCAGATTCTGTGCAGAGGGACATTTCCTCATGTCGGCCCCTGTCTGCGCTCTGGTTGCTACAGGGGTCAGTAAAAATGGAATATTGAGAAAACAAAGCACCTTAATTCCAAATTATTTGTAATGGCCACCAGAGGCTAAGCTTGTATGACTTTCTGGTTAACAAAAAAATGAATAAATAAATAAAAAAAACTGCTACAGATAAACTAATAATGTACAGAGATTTTAATATGGCTGCACAATATTAGCTAAATGTGTGAATATCATGGCTTCTGTTCTGCCAGCATGAAGCTCGCAGCTCTTTCTGCTCGATTCACAGCCTCGACCACTATCGTCAAAAGCAGCTGTGGGCGTCAGAGGCAGTGGGAGTCTTTTGAATTGGTTGAATCTATTATTGGCATAAATGTATCTCCGTTCAAACAGACCAGGAATGTACAAACATCTCATGCAGAAATAACAACACATCTTTAATAGATTGTGCAGCTCTGATTTATTTATTGCCTTTGCCTGTGTCTGCGCGTGCTTGTCTGTTAGCAAAATATCTCATGAACCAGCCAACAGATTTTAACAAAACTCTCAGAAAGTATTTCTTAATTAAACTTGGAAGTCAAGCTGATTCAAGATGACCATAACTCAGTCAGTTTTATAGATAATAAGCTAACACTTGGTGTGGTAGTAGCTAAGAGTCACTCCAAGCTCCAAGCACAAACGGATTGCACAAGAAGTTTATAGAACGAGGCACGATGGCAGCGAACAATATGCAGTCCTTCAAGGAACGTTGAGTTTAAGTTCTATAAAGACTAGTTTTACATCTTATTTATTAAAGCTTGGTAAATAATTTGTGAATTAATGGTTTAATTTGAAGAAAAAATTGACTATATAGTAAAATTCAGCAGAACATTAGCAAGGACAAACTTTAATGAACAAGCTGTCAGCTTGTGGGATTCAGTTCTTTCTCAGTTGCACAAAGAAAAAAAACAGTATGGTGCACCAATAAGCTTTAAAATGTGAATTAGAGGCTGACAAAAAGTTACATTATGTTGTTTATATTTACTATTTTTATTGTTTCAGATAAAGTGGTGACAGACTTCTTGATGTGGCTCTGAATACGCCGCTGTTCCTACCACAAATCCAGCAGAACCAGTGTTCATGAGCTTGATCTGCACAAATACAAATCTGGATTTACTGTCAGTGTTAGGTTACGACTAAACCTCCACAATATGCTGAACATCTATATCAATATGAGCAATATGAATACTGTAAAGAACTGAAATACATTACTGACCCTTATATTCAAAGTGCCAGGGATTCAGGCTCGACCAATCACATATTTGGTCAATCTGATGAACTCTTACTGCCCTAACTGTCCACTGGTGTAAGGATAGTGGTCAATATGTGTAAATGTGGGTTAATATTGTCAATGTTCCATCACTATATGTTTTTTGTTCCCCATTGTGAAGTAGAGCTGGGGAATTGTTAATGCCCTGCGTTCATCCGTCTGTGCATGTTGTGAGCATATCTTGAAAAATAAGTGTGGTATAGACTTCCAATTTGGTGTGTGGCTTCATCTTGGGGACACATTGGGTTGCCAAGTCAAAATCCAAGATGGCCACCATAATATATGTAAACCTTGTAAGTTGGATAATTTGAAAAACAGGCAACATGCCTAATTCTATTTTATTTGTGTTGCTGCATCTAGGCGTTGCCACGTCAAAATCCAGTCTAGAAAAACAGTCATCTCAGAAACTACAAACTTTAACTGTACAAATCTCTCAGCGATGGGGGACATCACTTGTTCTAATATTGGGCACGCCTAATTATGATATACATGTATATGAGGAAGCATTTTCTTGCATTCAAAAGTAAATTCACCCTGATGAGCCAGGAAAATATACATTATGACTTAAATGCCACAGCTGGTGCTTACAGGTTTAAGTTCCTGTATGAAACTAACTTTCACTTTCTTTTCCCTGCATACGAGGGTCAGTCTCTGCTCTGTACTTTGCTGCAGTGCCATCTTTAGAGCACCTTCCTCCTCTCGGTGTCGTTTCCCTACTTCCTGCCTCCCTCCCTTCCTTTCCTTTCCAACACTAGTGTAATGCTGAGTCAGTTGATATTTAAGTCAGTCAGTTCTGTTTCAGCTCACTCACGGCGCTCTGTGGAGATCCAGAGAGGGACAGCACAGTTTTCTGCTCTGCTGCAGGCTGGAAGAAGAGCTAAAGAGGACACGGTACCTTGTGAGGACTTGTGCTACCTTTGAACTGTAGTCAGCAAATGATACTTCCTATTTACGAGACACCACTTCTCTGTTATTGGCTCGTGGAATAGGCTCCACCCCCTGTGCTCTTAAAGGTGTAAATACAAGGTTTTTTTTTTTTTTTTTTTTTTTTAAGTTTTTTTGTCTCATCCCTTATTGTATAATTTATTAATATTCGGCCGCCATTACCCATGTCTGTGTGTGTTTGTTTGTCTGCACTGTTAGCAAACTATCTCAGAGACCTCTGAACAAATTTTAACGAAACTTTCATAAAGTAATTATCAGTTTGACCTACTCAACTTGTTTGCTTTTGGCGTCAACCCAATTCAAGATGGCTGCCAAAGCAACGCTATCTGAGCAAAGATAAAAATAGCATAACAGTCAGTTTTGCAGATCTCGAGCTCAAATTAGGTGTGGTAGTAGCTGAGAATGATCCTCTACATTTTTTTCTGAGCAGTCACAGATTGCACGACATCTGTGTCATAAACCTTTGCCATTTTTTATTGGTATTAGCTTTGACTGTTAGCAAAATAGCTCATGAACTACTTAATGAATTTTAATGAAATGTTCAGACAGTAATTACTGGCTGTACAGCTACATCTGAATAAATTTAGGTGTCAACCTAATTCAAGATGGCCACCACAGTCAACTGACAATTGGAAACACAGAAATAGCTGGAAAAGAGCCAATCTTATAGATATTTTCCAAACATTTGTTGTGGTAGTAGCTGAGCGTCTTCCCCTACACACCTTTCATCTGTGCTGGAAAATTTAGCTTTAACTTTTGAAGTCAACACTCTCCGTTAGCAAAATATCCCATGAACCATTAAACGGAGGTCAATGAAAACTCTCAGAACGTAACCACTGAATTTACGTCTACAGCTGATTAACTTCTGAAGTCGTCTCAATTCAAGATGGCTGCCACAGCTAATCAATCTAGGCCTACACATAAAATACCATAACTCTGTGAATTTAACAGATACTGAGTTAAACTTTGTTGTGACAGTAGCTGACAGTTGTTCACAACGCACACACGAGACACCGCAATATCACAGTAATTATCAGAGAAATTATTCTGTGATATAATAAGATGTTTAGCATTAGGCTGAACTCTCACCCGTCTGGACAGTCTAAGCTGAGTTACTGCAGCACTGCATTAGCTCAGTAACTTGATCTGAGCTCTGAACTACTCTGGGATGGAGCAGGCGAGATGGGCAGAAAGCACATAAACACCCTGAGCTGATGGGATTTAAACCCAGTAAGGAAGGTACACACAGAAAATGGGATGAAAGGAAACAAGACGGAGAAACACTCCCTTTGTGGGCTCTCCACCATGTCCCCCTCTCAGGACAAAGAAGGGATGAATTATTGAACGCGGTTATGATGACATCACATTTTGATCATCAGTACAGGAAGTACTAGTTGGAAAGCTTCTTTCTTCTCCTCAAATTGATTTCCGTCTTCTTCACTCCATCTTTTAGTTTACACTCATTGCTCATCCCTCTGAACATCATCCCTTTCTGTGACTCACACGTTCTTTTTCGCTCCCACTGCACGCATCATTACCACTAACAAGCCAACGTTTTCATTTTTTTAATTTCGATGTGTGTAGATATGTTTTTTTTTCCGAGCGTCCTTTTAAACTCATGTTATTTATTATCTGTTCATCCCAGAGTTCAATTTGCTTATCACACAAAGTTGTACAATACTGTGTAAAAGTTGGAAAGCACATATTTCTGTTTATCTTCTAAGTCCAAGGAGCCAAACGTTTTTGCGGTCTTTCAAAGTTTTCCTGATCAATAGTTCCTTAGGCTTTTTTTTTTTTTTTTTTGGTTGTTGGACTTTGGCTGCTTTTTCACTCATCTTCTAGCCAGTCGTCAAACAGTCTCTGACCAGGACAGCATGTTGAGTAGCGTGTGTGAAAACTTTAGGAAAGTGGACAAGTTAAAGATACCTGCATGGTCATGTTTTTAGGAAGTAGGAAATGATCCAACAAGGACCTGAGGCAGAACCGGAGAGATGCTTCATTGTTCAGTAGAATGAATGTATGTCAAGTTTTCCTCTAAGAAATCTTTGGGAATTGCCTCGTTGGTACTAAAATGTAAAAATGTAGTTTCAAGCTGTATTATCTTTGGTATTTTCCATAAATGAAATTAAACAAATTGTGCTTCTGTGACAGGCTGCTGGTAATAAAGTACAGATCCAACTTAAGTTAGTTGTTTAGTTTAAAGTATGTGCCAATAACTGGTTCATCTCTCGACTTGTTATGATTCAAAGTGAAGAGCAGCTAAGAAGCTTCAACAAACAAAAAAAAATGTTTCTAAAATATTCAGGTGCTGCACTAACACTGAATGACAAAGCAGCTAAATTTAAACAGAAGTCTGTTTTTTTATGCTTACCTGTGGTTCTTGATTCCAGAGTTCTCCCTCCATCAGCCTGGCCTCTCACCACATCCTCCTCCTCTTCCTTTATTTCCTGTTTGTCTTGCTGAACTTCTGCACACTCCCTCTCTTTGCCAACGGTCCACAGGCTGCTGTCACTGACCGAGCAGCCAGTCTTCTGTGACAGGCACAGCTCTGGCAGCCCACCCTTCTCGTTGACTCTTTGCAGCATCTCTTGCAGGGCGGCCATGGAGGTGAGCGCCGGCGGCGGCTGCATGAACAAGGCTTGAGCCTGCGAGGTGTATTCCCACTGGTTTCCGTTGCTGCCTGCCTTCTCTTTTCTCCACTTTAAGTTGTAGAGTATATCTGGGTCGGGGGTGATGACTGTGGGGTCGGGCTCGGGCTCAATGATCACCTTTGTCGGAGGGGAGGCGCTCTTGTTGCGGGAGCGCAACTCTTTGAAGGTTGTCACTTTTGGACCTGAACCTAGAGATGAACTTGATGAAGAGAGCTTTTGGGGCGTTTCCGTGTGAGATTTTTGCTTTTCTGGAGTTTGGAGCTGTGGGGGGGCTTCACATTCTGGTGTGAACGCTATGAGCCAATCAAAGCGCTCAGGCTGCTCAGAGTTGGCAGGCAAGGTGCTGACTTTATGGGACGGCAGGGCAGGGGGAATGGGTGGTAAAGGGCGAGGCGGAGGAGGCGGCGGGGGAGAATCTAATACCTGGTTGGGATAATGGAAAGTCCCAACACTCGTAGCTTCATAAGCTCTGCTAAAACTCGAGCTGTAGTACTGGTCTGCCGTTAGACTAGTGTTCCTCCTCTTCCTTCTTGCCATCTCTGTAAATGAAGTGGTTCTTTGTGTGTTCTTACTCTCCTCCTTATTGCTGCCTTCAGGTGGATCCACTCTTCGATCTCCATCCAACTTGCTTGCATCAGTTTCACTCTCCCTGACCCCGTCTTGTAATCTGAACTCCTGCAGCTCCAGAGATGGGGACGTAACACGATTATCGCCCTCTTCCTCCAAGCCCCCAACGCAGACACCGAGCTCAGGGCTGAGTTTGAGGAGCTCGGCCTGCGTCAAACCAGCGAGCATTAACAGCTTCCGAATCTCTACATCCAGAGCATGGAAAGACGGAGGGGGAGGCAAGGCAGGTGGAGAAGAGGAAGACGTAACAGAGATAACAGGTGGGGGAGGCAAAGGCGGAGGCCGTGTGGTGGGCGGTGGAAGGGAGAGTGGGGTTTTCTCCTGTTCGGCTTGAAGAGCAGCGAGGCGCTGGGCTTCCTTACGGGCAAGGTGTCGCTTTCTGGGGGGAGGGATGGGAGGGGTCGGGGGGGGGAGGGATGGAGGGGGCGAGGGAGTGGGGTAAAGGGAGAGGTACGAGACTGGTTTTGAGGCGGGAAGAGGTGGAGTGGATGCTGGAGATAGGGGGAGGGACTTCTCACATCTGAATGTCGTGAATGTGGGGGATAAGGAGTTTGGGGAGAAAGTGGTCAACGTAGGGGAGGTGGTGACGCTCATGGAGGAGACTTCTCTGCTGATGTTGATGTAGGTGTGCAGGTCAGAGATCACACTGGCGTGACGTGCTGGAGGTTTTGGGGGTCTGGGTGGTGGCTCCTCAGGAGAGGGAGGGAGGGAATCTGGAACAAGGGACTCATCTGTGTCTGATGGGGCAGTCAGGTCGACTCCAGCGTCGGAAAACTCCTGGGAGCCGCCCATAGTTCCACTGTGGGTTTTGTACAACTTCCAGGGAATGTCTATGTTGCCCATTTCATCCAAGACATCTGTGAGGTCCTGCTCCTCCAGATCCCCGAGATCAAACCCTTTTTCATGAAGTCTGGCAACGTACGCTAGTTTTACCTCCCTGTTTACCTTTTCCAAACGATCCAGGTGATCTAACCGATCTCGCAGAATGTCCCAGTGCTGCTCCCCTTCCAGATCCCAACGAGCCACTTGAATCACCTGGCTGAAGCGCTCCATTTTCCCAAACTCCCCTACAGACTCTAGAAAGTCCAGCAAGTCTAATTTGTTAACCTCCAAGTCACCTTTCAGCCCTAAGTATTCTGGAGAGGGTGAGTCGAGCGCAGAGGGGTAGCCCTCATCTGGGGAACAAAGAGCGTTCGGGGAACATGATGTTTGGGAGAAAGGGTTTTGGTTGACGGGAAGAGATTGAGGTGACTGTGCAGAAAGATGGAACTTGGGGACCAGATTAGGGGGATGGTCTTTGGGTTCCCGATTGTCCTGATCATTGGCAGAACAGAGAGACTGATCTGTACCATCAGACTCCAGGTCAGAGCAGGAGCTGATGGAAGTAGAGGATGAGGAGGTAGATGAAGAGAGCGAGAACTCCAAGAGGGACCGTGGGCAGTCACAGCACGACGGCACCAACGTGTCATCATCATCGTCATCGTCACTGTCTGTCTCCTCCGCTGCGTCCTCAATGACGACATCTCCGCTGCTCTCTTCATCGTCATCGTCCTCCTCCACCTTTTTATTGTCTACTGCAGCGCCTTCATCTGCCTTCTTCACTTCATTCTCCAGTTTGGCAGCAGGGTTGGCAGGAGGCTCCATGTGGGCCTGTGCTAGAGAGGGGAGCTCCTCCTTGGCCACTGTCCCATCATGCCTCTGGGGCCACAGGGCTGGAGGAGGTGGCAACTGCAGCTGCTGCCGGAGAGAGATGGTGTTGTTGTTGTTGTGGTTGTGGTTGAACATGCTGTTGTTGTCCTGTGGGGAGCGCCCATCGCAGCACAGACACGGGAGACTCGGCTCATTGCAGTTTGGATCGAGAGGGAGAACAGAGGGGAGAAGAAGAGGAGGACGAGGAGCAGCCTCAGCTGCGGTTGGGGCTACTGTAGATACACGAGCACCTTTAGGTTTGGGTTTAGCTGATTTGGAAATGGCGGATCCCTGTTTTTGTGAGCTCAGCCTGGACTGGATTACTGGAGCTCGAGACTGCACACCCACCCTGGCCCTAGAGGGAGCAGCAGGGGCTTTAGTAACCCGCCGCAGGGAGGTTGTGGTGATCGTGTTCATGTTTTTATCCTCCCTCTTAAAACTGGAACCGTGGAACTTTGATCCAGCTGAGGTAGTGGTCCGCCTGCTGGCATCAAAACGCCGTGGCTTCGGAGCCTGAGAAGAGGACTGCATTGTGGGTAATTGAGATGTTTTAGGATCCTCTGAAGTTCTCTGATGCTATAGAAACGAGCGTAAAGGCTGGACAGAACCTAACTATGACGCACTGTGACAGTCACATGTTGGCTTGACTCCCATATCCTGCAACATCAAGGACACATAGTGAGGAACGTCTGCTCATCCAGAACAAAGCCTCTCACATTTCTGTATTAAAACTAAACTGAAGAAAAAACAACGTATGTGTCCACTTTTCACAATAAAACAGTTGCTTTTAGAGTTTGGGTTTTAACACTGTCAAAGATGGGGTTTTAAAAGAACAAACATTTGTCTTGACAACTGGAAGCAGCTCATCGTTGTGGCATAAACTGTACATCAGTTGGTAAATAAATAAAAAATGTATATTTAAAATACAAAAAAATGCACAAATGTATTATCAAACACCATGAAATGTGGAAAATGATGTGAATGTTTATTTCTGTCTGTTGGAAAATATTCCATAAATCATTGGATGGAATTTATTGAATGTACATCTATAAATGACTACCTTTCAGAATCAGCCTGATTCAAGATGGCTGCCATAGCTAACCAGCTATAGAGAACACAAAATTAGCTACAACTTATTCAGTTTTATAGATGCTGAGCTGAAATGAGTTGTGGTAGCCGAGAGACTTCCCCAATAAATACTCAAGAGTGCAAACACATCGTGTGAGATCCTTGTTTGAAAGTTTGGCTTTGATTGTTTGTTTGTTAGTAAAATATCTCATGACATGAACCAGTGATCAGAAGTTAGTTAAACCCTTGGAACTTAATCGCTGGACGTACATCTACAACTGTTTTAACGTATGGAGTCAACTTGATTCAAGATGGTCACCACAGCTGACTTTAGAAAACACAAAAATAACAATAACTCAGTCAGCTTTACAGATATCAAGCTAGAACTTGGTATGGAAGTACATGAGTTATCCCCATCACATGTTCCCAGCGCTAACAAACTGTGAAGATAAATGAGTCTCAAAAGTATTCATACCAACAATGTACAATGAGATTTGTATGCGTACAATAAGATCCACAAGCGTGCCACAAGTTTTACAAACGTCTACTACAAGATTCACAAATGCATTAACAGTTTTTCAAATGTACACATTTCAATTCGCAAAAGTAGGAATATTCTGCACATACAAATAGTCAACAACATGTGCACAAATCACCTGCTGTGGACAAATGAGTCAACACGAGCACACGGATCAGGTACCTGTGCGGTGAATGTCACTTTTTGAAACTTTCTTACCACTCCTGAATCACAAAAGTACAGTAATGCTGCGTTCAAGGCTTGTGAGAAGCTGGGACATCTGAAAGTTACCTGATTTACTAAGTTATTGAGAAAATACTCATTTATAACTTGGCACAGTAGCTCATAGCCTCTATAATAAAACACATATGCTAAAATTTGACATTACTGGATTCCAAAAATGTTAATTTTGTGGATTGTATGGTTAAAAAAAAATAGATAAATAAATAAATAAATAAAATAAAAAACCTAAAATGAGCTGGTTATGCTTCACCAGGGCAATGTTTCAGGAAAAAGACATATGTACATATATTACTGGTAAAATATATTTTTCTAGTAGTTTTTCCACCAGAATAATAACCTAACCACTTTTGATGTTTATTTCACTTGAACAGTCCAAAACGTTAACTTTTTTTTTTCTTGTGGAAAAACTACCTGAAAAATATATTTTCCAGTACTTTTAGCAGAGGAGGAAAATAATGTAAAATATATTTTAAGTGTGTGTATATATTTTAATACAGGGGTTATGTGCTATTGTGCCAAGTCAGAAATGGGTCTTTTCCCAATGACTCAGTAAATCTGGTAAAACTCAGATGTCCTAGCTTTTCTCCAGCCTTGAACGCAGCATTTCCTTTGTGAATCTGGGGAGGTAAGAACATTTCAAAAGTCACATCCACAGGATCGTTGCTGACCAGTCCAGTCCGTCCACAGTAATTTGTTTACGTGTATTTGATCATTTGTATGTGCAGAATATTCCTACTTTTACAAATTGAAATGTATACATTTGAAAAACGGTTTATGCATTTGTGAATCTTGTGGATCTTACTGTACGCACCGTGTGACTACTTTTGAGACTAATTTATCTTCATAACAGATTGCAGGACCATGTTATTATTTCCAAGTTTGACCAAAACGGGCCTAACTCTATTATTCTATACATAGAAATCCAAATGTTTACGATGTGATGTACAAGTCCAGTTGATTTCAGACGCCCTCGCACAGTTTGAATTTATCCTGTGAAAATATTAGTCAGCTCGTATATATCATCTGTTCTCCCAGATCTACTGATATTCATATACAGCCCCTCTCCATCTGTGTCAGTCCATCCTGCAAGCCAAGACAAGAGGACAAGAGAACCAGAAGAGAAAAATCTCTTTATGTGAGTGAACATAATGCACATTTAACTGGAGCATGAAATAATCAGGCAGAGTCCATCTTCTTACCCAGGGGCTGTTATTGCTCATACTCCTTCACCGGGAAGGCTTTAGTCACTTAGGGCCGTTTTAACCCCTAAAATGACATTTCCTTGTCTGTGTTTTAACTGTGCTCAGTCAGGATCGATCCCTGATGGAGGTGGATGAAGGGTGGAGGGGGGGGGGGGGGGCTCCTCCACCCGCATCGTTCTGACACACACAGACAGGCCAGCACGCCCCATTTAAACCTCCAATATCAGGCTGCACTGTTTTAAAATCTTCATTCAACACACCTTATGACAAGGCTAATATTTTTTTTTAGCTACATTTTCCCCAACGGTTAAAGCGGAATTAATTTACATGTTTTAAACCTGCGCAGCCGCCGTTTGAAATGTCTCCCGTTATCAGAGCAGCGCCCCCACCCAACCCCACGCCAACAAAATTGTAATTTAAAAATGAATGTACATGATGAAAATGACTAAAGAGGGACTCACGGTCAGATTCGGGTAAAGATGGATGAAGGTCTCCATCTCCTCCGAGTCTCTCTCACATCCCAGCACGAGAGGGAGGAGGACGAGTGTTAGCTTGTGTGCGTTCTCGCGAGAGTTTACACTGTCATTTACTGTGTTCTCGCGAGAGTTCAACATTTTCAGCCTTGCCTAAGCCACGCCCATAATTGTTGTCAAATTTATCTGTACAGTAATAATTTTTTAACATGGCTTTCGCGCCTTCTGTTACTGTGGAAGTCCATTATCTATTATTTTGATTAAAAACACATTATAGGTCATATTTAATTGGATTGTGGAATGGTCTGGAGAGTGATGTTAAAAATGCCAAGTCAATGTGTACATTTAAAAAAAATGATCAAAACTGAATTGTTAAAAAAAATATGAAGTGTTGTATTAGAGTTAGAAAAATTAGAAAGTGTTATTCATTTTGTTCTGTCACTTGAAGATTATTATTGTTTGAACTAACTGTTTGAAAAAAGCAGATATAATACTTTTTCTTCTTTCTGCTACCTTTCATTTTATATTTTGTATTCTTATCGTTTATGGGATTGTTTTGTATTGTATTTTAAAATGAATAAATTGTATAAATAAATAAAATAAATAAATAAAGGTTCAATGAATCCCTACTGGAGTGGACTGATTCAAGTGAAAAGTCCTACAAAGTGATGAGGTGACGCTCTGCACTGAGTCTATAACATATCTTTGGTACGTGTGATTTCTGACCATGCGTTTTATTTCTAAAACTAGAATTACAGGACTGCAGAATGAGCTCTGTCATTAACTAGTCAGTACATACAAACAACTCACTTACATTTTTGATGGTTTTGTTTGCCGAGTTGTACAACAAGAAGTCAGGATGTTTTTATCATTCATTCAACCTTTATTTATACATGTTAATCTCAATGAGTCACAAGGACTCATTTACAAGAGAGACCTTTCAGACAAACCACAGATAAGGAACACACAAAAATCAACAGCCATAAAATACATGTAAAATGTGATGTAAAAAAAAAGGGTAGCGATATAAAACAAAACAAAATCAAGCTACATTATGAAACGAGGTAAAATACTAAAAACAAGAATGTCTGCATTGATTTTAGCATTGAACATAACAATTGTTTAAAATCCCTTAGAGTCAACGTTGACAGCTTCAGACCTTTTTGTATGTGTTCCAGGAAACAGGAACAGAGTAAGGGAAAGTCTTTTTGTCGAGTTCAGTCCGCACTGAGGGGACACTGCAGGTAATAATGTCCTGAGAGTGCATGCTGTTTGTCTAAACCATATCTGTGCAATATGTTTATACACCACAAACTACTCAATTTATTTTTAATGAAACTTTAAGAAATGATTGGATGCACATCTACAACTGATTAATTTTTAGTCAGGACAATTCAAGATGGTGGCACAGCTCAATGGCATTAACACACTACACAAATGTCTTTAGTTCTTATTACAGATATTGAGGCACTTGATGTGGCAGTAGATGAGTGTTATTCACAACACATACTCTGAGGGTGACATCTTACAGTTTTAGATGTTATTTCCATGGTTTGACCAAAGGGAAAAAGTCTGGATTTATTCTTTGTACCCTGAAGATCAAGTATGTCCAATCCACTATCCTGCACATTTCAGACATCATTCCTGATATGAATCAAAGGGTGATCAACAGCCTTTTGTAGAACATAAAGAGTTGATTAAACAATTTAATTAGGTGTGTTGGAGCAGGGAAACAAATTAAACATGCAGGATGGTGGACTCGAGGACAAGGATTGGACACCCCTGCTAAAGATTTCTACATCCACTGTTCCATCATCTTGTGTCAGAACTATAATTCTGAAGACAATACAAACACTTCATGATTGACTTCTCCACACAGTCAAAGGCACAAAACATATTCGTGTTTGTTCTGTATTGTCACTACGGACAGGGACATGTACTTTAACTTCAATGAGTTTAAAGTAAAAGCCACTCAGAATTAATAAAAAGATTTGTAAGAAGGAAGTGCCAGGATCATTGTGTATAGTTTTCTGTTTATTTTTTATGGTGTTACTATCTGTTTTTTTTTTTTTCTGTGTTCAGTTTGCCTTCCTGTGTTTTTAGCCATTATCAGTCAGGTCTACTCATCTGCTTCAGCTTACCTGTCCCCAGTCTTCAACTGACCCAGGTGTCTCCACTTCCTCATCAGCTCCTGTCTGTATTTTCTGTCTGTTCTCGTTCAATCACCAGTTGAGCATTGTTTGCTCCTTTGCCAAGTCCTGGTTCCCCTGCGTTTCCTCATGCCTCCTTGTTCTGCTCCTATAGTTTTTCTAAAAATATAATAGAGATATTTTATGCTCCTTCACTCAGCATGCATTTTGGAGTCCAACCTCCTCAGAACCAGGACAGGAAGTGTCATTATTCAAGCACTTTCTGTTCATCAAGAAAACAGAAAAACGCATGGCTCTCAGAAAATTTAAACTATATTTTATATTGTGAATTTAAAACAAGCTGTGGATTAAAAAATATTTTTTTATACATGTATTTGAAAATCAGTCTCCAACTTGTTTTATTTAATTTGAAGTCTCTTTAATAATTGCCAAAATACAGGTGCTGTTTTTTAAACTGTGCAGTGATAGGTCACTTCTTTATACATCTGCAGGACACAAAGCTCATTATTTAAGGAAAAAATAATTGTCAATGTTTGAAATATAATTTAGAGCTCAGAATGATTTGCCACACCCACTCAGTCCTTTATTTTCCATATGGAAGGACTTTATAAATCACTTCATTTCAGTTTTTTATGCAGCAATAATTCAGCACAAAATGTCTCCAGATCCAAATCTTAAAGAAGAGAGAAATGGAGAAAGAGCTGTGTTTACTGGCAGCAGTTTGTTTCCTCTCCTGCAGATCCAGTGAGCTCTGACGACATTTTATATGGACAACTCTGCAGATACATGGATGTAGACATCAGTCTTAAATTGTTGGTCTGAAGGTCCAAACTGTTGTGACAAATTCAGACTAAACTCCTTCCTGTTTTTACTTCTGAAAGACTTTTACTCATCTCTTGCCAGGTTTCTTATCTGTTGACATCAAATGATTAATAATTATATTTCTAATTAGTTTCCTTCTCATGAAGAGATTTCCAGAAGTGAGGTAAGAAAAAAACTTGATCATTAACTTTTATTATCGCCTGCCACTGAAGGCATAAGGGCGGCAATTTTGTTTTCATCAGTCTGTGCGTGTGCATTTGTAAGTCAGCCGTGTTAGTAAAATATCCCCTGAACCACTGGGCGGACTGGAATGAATCTTAGATGTTAACCAACAGAAAAAAGTCTGAAACGCTGTCGATTTCTTCACATGTTGAGCTCAAATTTTGTGCGGTACAATCTATTCACAACACATACTCTGAGCTCTACACATTGTAGAACATCTTCTGGGCAATAAGCTCCATGGTCTGTCTGTTAGCAAAATATCTCTTGAATCACTGGACAGATTCTGATGAAACTTGCAGAACCATTGAACTTACATTGACAACTCTTTACCTTTTAGAGTCGGTTCATGTCACTTTTTCTTTTTTTGGCTACAAACCCTAGTTGCAATAGTAAATGTTAAATGGACTGCACTTATAAAGAGCTTTTCTATCTTATAAAGATACTCAAAGCGCTCAAAGCAGTGAGGGAGGCCAGCGAAGGCATGAGTTTGAGGAGCCAGATCATGCGTAACATACCTTGATTTGCCATCCCTAAAGTTTACACCTTAAATCCTGTTCCTAATACTGAAGTTTACATTAAGCAGTAAACAGGTTTATGTCACTGAGTACTCCGTGTCATTTACAACTCATTTTTATAAATTATTCGCCCGACCTTTGAGCTACTCCCTAATTTACGTGGTGAAATTTCACAATATTGAGCAAATGAATTTGCAAGATGCAACAGGCACTGTGCTGTTTTCATGGCTGTCTGCATACCGATGTGACCACAGTCTAACTGTTACTCTCTTTATCTCTGCTCCCTGGGGCAGCATTACAGAAAACCCTGTGTTCTCCTTCCAGAGAAGACTCATCCTCACATCTCCTGTGGGTTATGTACATTTGTTTGTGTTTATGCCCGGAGCAAAGTGTTTTATGACAGGTCTTTCATTTATGTAAAGCAGCACGTCTCTGAAAAAGCACATTAGAGGTGATCAGGGTTGCAAATTCTTATTTGCTGTAAAGACAACAGCCTCAGTTGTTCCCTCGCCACCTGAGTGTTGGGAGTGATTTCTCTTTTGAAAGATTGATGCCTGTGTGCTTACCTGGAGTAAATCCTGAATACGTGGCTGTGATCAGTCCCGTACTGACTGACAGCTGCTCAATATTCTTATTCATAAACACAAGCAGCAATCAGCGTAAATCATGTCACTCGCAGCCGCTTTAAGCGCTGCAAGAAAGATTTTTTCAACGACAGGTTGATTTGTTGTTATTTCTGTCTAATTGTCTTACTTGTCACTGATACACACGCTTATGACTCACAAAAGCCCCACGCCCACATAATGGACTTGTTGCAAAGGGAAATGTTCCCCGAGCTGCACTAAATTAAACACCTCTGGCCAAAGGAACCGTGCGGATCCATCTGCACTCAGAGACACAGAGTTCGGCAGATTAACAAATATTTCCAAAACGTCTGCCAGTATCGTTACAGGAACGCCGTGACTGCTGCAGACACGTTTTTATCACCTGCTGCCGAAGGTGAGAGGCAGGAATGTTTTTGCCTCTGTGTGTGTGTGTGTGCATGCGAATGTGTGACCTCATGAGCAACTTTTATTGAAACTCAAAGAAATTTGTCCCTGGATGTACATCTACAACTGTTTATCTTAGAGTGAAGACGATTCAAGATGGCCGCCACAATAACACAAAAATGGCAACAACTTTGTCAGTTCCACGGATTTTGACCTAGAGTTAGACAAGATAGTTAACTCTGAGCACAGAATGCACAAAATCTTTGTTTAAAACTGACATTTTTATTCGGAGTCAAAACTGTATGTCTGTTAATTAAATATCTCTTAAATGGATGGGTTTCATTGGATCTACAAGTGATTAACGTTTGGAGTCAAACTAACAGTGTGAATGTTTATGAATCAGCTGTTATGATCCATTTTTCTTCTGTACATTTTTCAGTGTGATTCTTGTCCCGCAGTTTTCAAGCTATTTCAGAAAATCATAAATCAAAACATTCAGCTCTGTCAGGACAATCCTGCTATGACTTTTGGTATTGGTGCAACTTTAGCTTTTTTTGATATATTTATCCTTTTCTGCCATTTTTGTCTCATAGGAAATGAATTGGGCTCATTTTACATACGTCAAATCTTTAGATCTGTTTACAACCTTTTACTGCTCCTTTTACATTTTGTTCTGCTTCAGCTTCTTTCAGCTTCTTTGTGCAATTGTAAAAAATTTTTAGCTTTTTTCAGCTGTTTTTTTTCAGACACACTGGTAGTGGTGGTGGGTGGGGGATCTGGGTGTCCTTCTCCAGAAAATTTTGAATAAAGTAAATGCAATTTCCTGCATTCTGGTGTATTTTAACATCTGCTTTTATCTACATAGGCAAACACTTGATTCCATAACTATTTTAGAGTTAATGGCATAAGACGTAGCCTGACCAACAGCTCTCAGAGTCAGAGTCAGAGAGTCTTTATTGTCATTTGCACCACATGTGGTACATGTGAAGAAACGAAATTATGTACACAGGGTCCCAGTTACATCCAACAACAAAAAGCAAAAGAAAACATTACTAAGATCTAAGATGTGACCTAAGAAAAACACCAACTAAAATACACTAAGCACTAATATCACAGAACAACAATACTGTACTCTCCTTGTGTGAATAGAACACACTCCGCTTCTCTCCCTGTCAAATCCAGAATTGAATTAAAAATCTTACTTCTAACCTACAAAGCCCTCAACAACCTAGCTCAATCTTATATTACAGATCTTATTGTTCCATATTTTCCTAACAGAGCACGTCACTCTCAGACTGCAGGTGTACTTGTGGTTCCTAGAGTTTTTATGCCACAGAGCGACACAGGGCAAGAACTCACAGTGAAATTCAATATGGAAGAGTAAATTTTACATGACACAACCCATTAAACACTTAGTACAAAATCAGTTTAGTGTTAACAAAGATTAAACTTAGAAGTTACAACATACAGTATATCTACAAACGACATATAAAACACACAAAACAAAGCACAACTAGCGTTAAGCATTAACCTTTAATTTAACCAGCATACAATATAATTATGACAGAAAATGGATGATTTACCTGAAGTTACCTTCATACAGATGAACATGTAGTACTTCCTGTTTATAACTGTTGTAATCAGTTGTTCATGGGGTTGGCCGCCAGCCTTTATTCATCTTTTTACATTTTTTCCAAACTTTGTTTAGTTTTTGAATTGGAATAAACTGTATTCCTCTAAATGCTCAGGGTGACACGTGTCTGAACTTCATGTTCCCCAATGACAACATTCAGCCATTTTTTTCTGAGGATTTTTCACGATTGCAAAGCATCAGAAAAGAAAACCCTCATGGGATGCAACTCTGCTTCGGGACAAATTGAGGTTGCTGATTGGTCAGTTACTAGCATGTCTAGTGGAATGATTGACAGGTGGCATTGAGGATCCGAATTGTGCAAACAAAACAAAAAAAAAAAAAAGAGAGAGAGAGCTGCCACCGGGCCTGGGTGGAGGCGGGGTGGCACTGGTGCAGCAGTAGCAATGTTCTGTGGTTTTATGTTGTTAATAAACGGGTTCTTAAAAATAAAAAAGACACAGCACGCCGGCCCTGCAACCCCACATCAGACCGGCCCACTGGGAAATGTCCCGGTCTTCCCGATTAACCACTAC
Organism: Hypsolebias antenori; assembly: GCA_031762315.1. Classification (NCBI taxonomy): domain Eukaryota; kingdom Metazoa; phylum Chordata; class Actinopteri; order Cyprinodontiformes; family Rivulidae; genus Hypsolebias; species Hypsolebias antenori. The sequence continues at coordinate 16,320,623 of JARVGS010001283.1, forward strand.
AGGCCTGTGTGGCGGCCATAGTTGTCTTTGGGCTGACTCCAGAAGTTAATGTTGTAGATGTACATCCAGTGATTACATGACTGCACACCTTTCATTATATAATGACACAACAAAACCTAATAAGTTTTTTTTTTTTTTTTTACCTTTTTCTGTTAAATTCACTCACATTTCTGTTTGCTTTTGTAATTTTCCACTTTTTCTGTATTTTATCATTCCTGTGTTTCTATACTTAGGAATCTATTCAGCTCTGCATTTCCAATCCTTTTTTTGTTTTTTTTTTTTGTTTGTTTGTTTCAGCAGCAAAAGTATAAATTTGTTTCAAATTGTTTGCTTGCTGTCCTGCTTCCTCCTATCTTTGCCAAACCTACAGGTGTGCTCGTTCACAGCTTTGCCCGACATTGAACACATTTGGCCTTGATGTCATCTATAAATAATCCACGCTCTGTGCACAGTGCAAACAGTGCACAGAAAAGGCACACTGTCCGCTGAACCTCACTAAATGATCATGAAGACTTTCTTGACCTTCCTTTTGGTTCTGATGTTCTGTGATCTCCACAGGTCACAAGAACACAGCAGAAATTATGTCGAGAGTGAGGAGGTCTTGGATGAGAGTCAGAGGTCCAGGACGAAGGAAGATAAAGAAGATCTTCAGTCAGACATCTGGGACGAGCTGAGAAATCTGCGAGATTTGGTCATGGTGCAAGGAGTAGAGCTGAAACGGCTGACAGAACGAGTAACAGCTGCCGACCGGCTGGTGGAGGCCTTACGGAAGGAGATCACAGGTGGTGATGTTTCAGTGCACAGCAAACCAGATGTACCTGAGTTTATTCATGTATTTGTTTTATAGTCGTAAAGACCAGGATGACTGCAGCAGAGACCCGAGCTGAAGAAATGCAGATGGACGGAGACGGTAACAAAAGTGAAGCACGACAGAATCTGTAACTTTTAATCCTTTGCGGTCACGTTTCTGTCACATCTTTTACCACGTCAGCTCAAGCTGCAGAGCTCGCAGGGATTCAGCAGACGCTCAGCGCCGTGCAGGAAACAGTGTCAGTCAGCGTGAATCAGCTGGTGGAGCTGCAGCAGCAACAAGAAGGTCACATCTGAAGGAATCATTTGGACTTTTTGAAGTTCACTGTGGTTTTTGCAAACACAAGTTTATAACGATTGCCCTTTTGTTCATTTATTATCAACTGGGTATTTGCATTGAAGTTTTATGTGTTGAGTATTTTATTTTCTTGTGAAGATAAATGACAATACTTTTTTCTTCTGAACTTTCCTACACAGGAAAACAAGTGGCTTTCTCCACCTCCCTGTACATAACTGGTGAAGGAAACACGCACAGCGAAGATTTTATCACACTTGTCTTTAAAACGGTCTTCACTAACTCTGGAAACCACTACAGCCCAATTACAGGTAGGCCTGAATCGTGTCTTCTCATTTGATTTCAGCAGGGCTTGATTTGTAAACCAAACCCCAGAAAATTTTGAATAAAATAAATCTGATTTCCTGCATTTTTGTGCATTTCAATGGGTTGTTAAACATCTACAGTTTTTTCCGGCGTATAAGTCGCACCTTTTTTGCTAATTTGCATGCCCTGCGACTTATAGGGCGAAGCGACATATTTATGGATTTTTCCCCATATTTTTAGACCAATTTTGGCTGAGATATGACCGTTTCCATTCATTCTGACGAAATAAATGGAACAGTACCACTTTCGGCCTCTAGGGTCCACCAGAAGCCTCCTCTGCTCTGACTCACGCTGTCGCAGCCCGGCCTCCTGCTCTCTGGAGCTCTGAACTACGGTACTGTTACCTCAGTGTTTGACTTTTAGCAAAATAGCTCAAGAACCACATGGCAGATTTTGATGAAACTTACAGAAAGTAATCACTGGATGGACATTTACAACTGATTAGTGTCAGGAGACGTTTGAGCTAAAATTCGATTTATTTATAATTTATTTTCGCTGCACGCGCGACCGTTTGGAAGACTGTCAAAGCGAAACAATTTAAATCCAGCTGATTTGACCATTACGTGAATTTATTAAGGAAATGTTAAGCTCAGAAACA
>JARVGS010001283.1:16341711-16353073 GCA_031762315.1 Hypsolebias antenori
ATCCATCCATCCATCCATCCATCCATCCATCCATCCATCCATCCATCATCTTTACCCACTTCTTCCTTTTTGGGTCAATTAAATCAAATCCTTTAATAAATAAATAAATAAATGAATGAATAAATAAATAAATAAATAATAAATAAATAAATAAATAAATAAGGTCAGTGTTTATGAGGCTACAACAACTTAAAGTTCCTTCTCCACCAAAATTTTGTCAACTTTTGTTCTTCAAAATATTGCTCACATTGTTGCTGAGAAATTAAAAACTGAAAGAAAATAGTGTGCTTTGTTTTAATATCTTAAATGACAATTTTTGTGGCTTGTGAGTAATTTCATCTTGTCAGTTTTAACCCACATAAGAAAAGGTTTGGACACCTCTGACCCAGAGTAAACACAAACCCTAACCATAAAAAAATAACAAAAAACAAATAAATACAATTCACCACTTTTTTGTGGAATTGGTGACCTAAAATGGAGCTTACACATAAGTCCCCCTTTTTACTTTTTACTAAATTATCCAACAATCTTTTGTAAATCTTTTGTAACTCGTTCACTTTAATTGCAGCAAAAATATATGAGCACATGGATATACTGTACTTGTATGCATAAAAACTTTAACATTACTTTGTTGTTAGTACTTAATTATTAACAGGGGGCTACTCTTCAGACTTGAGACATTTGACTCTGTTATTGCAGATTTAGATACAAAACATGTGATGGAAGTAAAACAGCATTTAATTGACAAAGTAAAGAGTTGATTGCTGATGATACAGTCCAGTGGAACTAAATAATTTATGGCATTTGATCAGTGCTTATAAGAAGGTGTATTAATCCAAAAATACTGAGCAGATCAGTAAAAACAAGTCCGAAACAATGTGACAACTTTTCTTTCACAAATGTTTGCTACAGGAGTTGTAGTTGATTAAACTGCTTCAGATCAGGAGGTGTTGATCCTCATCCAGATGAGAAAGCAATTTATTTTTGGGGGTGAATGCAACAAGGATGTTTATTGACCATGGTAGAAATGTCTGCACAACCCATCACTTTGCTGTTTAAACATCAAAGATGAGAGTTTTGACACTCATCGATCACAGCGATGAAGATGTGAAACAGCTTCATGAGTTGGTTCTGCAGACTGTTAAAAGATATGAGTGACATGCAACTTTTTTTAAAATGTAGGACTGAGCAGATGATGACATTGAAACCATTTTTGCCAGTTTTTATTTTCAATCATTTTGCAGATTAGACATAGAAGAAAGCTCTTACCTGTATCTGTAGATGCCTTGCTGCATCCGGAGCCAATATCCACTGAAATATAGGAGGGAAAAGCTGTTTTTAATCACTAAAACTGATGCAATGCTCCTATTTTTAACTAAAGCGCTTCCAGTGCTGGTCCAGAGCCAGTTCCAAGTTGATTCTGGCTAAGAGCTGGTTTGACTGTCCACAAACACACACCCCCACCATACCGCAGAAACACATTACTACTTCCCGTCTCTTCCCGTTTGATCCTCCATTTGCCGTATTTTGAATTTTTGTAGAGAGAAGCAGTTTATGAACACAGCTCAGTGTTCATCTCATTTTCCTAAAAAACTGCTAATATCCTCAGTCCAGTTTACAAATCCTTCAGGAACTGAAGTAAACGCTTACGCCAGTAGTTTGTTGGCCTTCATACTTGAACTTCCAACATAAGCAGAACTTTGCTCTGACCCAGCAGAAACTTATTACTGTAGCATCAGTATTTTTTAGGGCTGAAGCTGATGCTTTAGGGGGAGGGAAGGCTCTGAACTAGTACTGGAACCACTTGAATGGAACTACTTCTACCTGAGAGACATATCCATGCTGACTCACCTGTGTCTGTCGAGGAGCCAAGGCCTGGCTCACTGTGCGACCTCAGGAGACGTAAAAAGCCTTCGCTCTGTCGTCTCACATTCCCTCCATCTTTTATGCTTCTCTCAGCTCGTCGGCGGAGGTAGGAGGGCTGATGTGGGAGGGATGGTCCATTTCCATGCTCGCCAGCAGCAGAGGAACATGAAAATGGAGGATTAGAGGAGGCCAGGATGGCTCCTTGGTTTAGAGGGGTGGAAGGGTCAACTTGAATCTCAGGGATGGACGAGCCCTCTTGATTAGGGGACCTCCCTATTGCTTCTAGCTGAGAGCAGCTGCTAGTTAGCATCGCCTGGCGATGCAGCACTGGAGACCTGAAAAACAAAAATAGGTGTATTTCAAATGTTGCCACATTTGGCTGACTATAATGAAATCACCTTACAGTGTCAAGTCAAGTCAAATTTATTTACAAAGCACATTCAAAGCAGCAGCTGTTACCAATGTGCTTAACAATAAGATCAAGGCAGTACACAAAAAAAAACCAAGATGTAATTTAAAGCATCAAAAATAAAAACATAAAAAAAAAAAACACAAAAAGTAGAGTGAAAAATAAAAAGGGTCCAAAAATCAAGCCCTGTGGAGCCCCACAGGAAAAGAGGCACTGACACAGATACACAGCAACTCCTGTCACATATTAGGTACTAACAGAACTATTCTAATGCTGCACCAGTAATCCCAACCCAACCTTGCTATAAGGATATACTGTGGTGAACAGTATCAAAAGCAACAGTAAGGTCCAGGAGTACAAGTATCACAAACTGGTCTGAATCATTTGCTAACAGAATGTCATTACATTGCAGTGTTACTAAGTGTTGTTCTACTCACCTGTACGTGTTAGTGGCCGTGCTCGGTGAAGAACAGGAGTTGGACCGTTCTCCTCGAAGAAACCTCCTGGCTCTCGGTCCTCCTGCTAGGGGGCTCTCTGGTGTTTGAGTCAAAGAACCCCGAAAGCTTAGGTCCCCCCTGTCAGTGGTGGTTCTGCTGCTCCGTTCCCCCTGGTTCCTCAGCCCAACCTCTAACAAACACGAGTCCTCGGAGGGAGACGAATCATCTGGGATGTCCACGATCTCTGACATCAACAGAGATCCACAGTCCATGGAGACTAATAAAAACAGTGTTTTATTGTTACATAGGAAAATATTAACTAAAGAAAATCCATTTGATTTGGGGCTATCCATTGGTGCAAATGCTATATAACATTAGATGTTATCATTTCAGCTTTTTTGCAACTCAGTCATGTTAAAACAAATCCAACATTCTGCAACATACTTAAAATTTTCCCCAATGATTTTCATAACAACTGAAGTAGACAAGTGACAGAACACTGAACACACAAACTACATCCCGATTAAATAACGATTAGGTTGCAATTTACAGATTATGCCACTAGATGTAACTATAACAGAAAAAATACAAGTGAATCTTTTACCTTCTCCACTGAAGGCAGTAGAAGTTCCTCTTTCTCCAGACAGCTCAGAACCATGGGTGTCGAACACTGTGGCCTTAATGGTCACAACAGATAAGTTTAATGACTACCGGTAATACTCAAAACACAGATAATGCAGTGTGAAGTACCACAGTGGAGCAAGTTCAGGTTAGCCTTTCTGTTATTGTGAACATTTAAATGAACCAATCTCCTAAACACTTATAAAGAAATAATTTCTGACATTTTAATTAACTTATGGCTTGTTGTTTATGTACAGCACAGACTTTTCTTTTTTTGTGAAAACGCGAGTGATTTAAAAAAATTGGTCGTACCAAGAAGTTTAAGGTCACATGGAATTGTCTTTATTTATTTTCATTTTACCAAGGTTTTGGATGGTACTTAGCTCGCTTGGTCTATGGCTCGTTCAGCCATCATTAGTGTCAGTTTTGGAGCTTTAATTATATGCTGAATCCTCAAATCATCCTTTAACTATAACAGCCCTCTACAAAAGTCCATTGCATATTGGAGAATAACAATTACATAGCAGAAGACAGATTAAAGAAGATAGACACATTTCTTGAGAAACAATTTCTTCAGGTCACAGAATAATGAGAAATGTCAGAAAGTGGTGCCTCTAGGAAATTTTTAAGAGGTGGCCATGTGGGGGCCAATGAAAATCCAGGGGTGGCACCAAAACCTAAAGTCAGAACAAAGTTTTAGATTACTTGTCATGTTGTAGGTTGTTTGACAATATGGACTCACCTTCTGATACACACAGGTTTACTTTTTAATGATTATTTTATCTACAGTTGATTTTACATACTAAGCACAGTTACTATTCAACTTATAAAACCTTATCCTCTCTAAATTTATATTTATAAAAAAATATGTACTAGTTTCCTCTAGAAACCCTGCATCCTAATGTTGATGGCATTAGTTTTAAACCAAATGTCCTTATTCAGAGAACTAAATTTAAAGTTTTTTTTATTTTATTTTAAACTATATACTGTATATTCATATTCTTGACTCGAAATTGCTCAAAACAATGTGTGATTTTATGTTTATGACGTTCTACTCATCCCAATTGTGTAGGGGAAATTAAAAATGCACGCAAGCCAAAGCTTGGGACTCAGGAGGTTAAAACTGTCTGGTCAAGTGGGGCCAGGAAGTGGGGGGGGGGGGCATACACATTTTTTTAGGGGTGGCCATTGCCCACTCTGGCCCCCATGTGGTGGCACTCCTGATGTCAGAGAACAAGAGCAGGAAAAGAAAGTGGTTGAGAACTGAGACCCAACAAAACAAGAGAACAGTTGTTTTGTTTTGTTTCTTGTACTTTTAGATTAGAAAGTCAAATCAAACCACCTGTATTATTCTACTGAGCAACAGTCCTCCTGCTGCCCTTGACCCCTAAGGCGTCAATTTAAATATTAGGAATAGGACCACAGAGTCACTTTGACCCAAGGGCAGCAGGATTACAATTATAACACAAACTGAGCATTTTAAGAATCAAATAATGTTTTCCTTAGCTTCCCAAAGCAAAGACAGATGCTAGCCGAGGCTCAAACATTAGGATGCTGTAGCACGCCTGCTCACCTGGCTGACAGCTCTTTGGCCCATCACAGCTTCGTAAGGAGGGGGGCAGTCAGTGGGGTATAAAGGAACAGGGCTCTCCATCGAGCCGTTATAGGTGATGCTGGGTGTTGATACAAACATGTTAGTCATTCTCTAACTGGCTATATTTTTAGTTTAGAGATTGTGGGATTTATGTAAAGTATCCAAATGAAATCATCACACATCAATTGTCTGTTTGGTACCTCTGAGAATCTTTCTCGGATCTGCAGGTGTATTCAGGAGGATAGTAGGGGGGTGGAGGGATGGGGGGGATAAACTCTTCAAAGTCCATGATGTTGGTCAGGAAGGCATCCTGAGGAGTGGTGCATTCTGGGTTGACGGATCGAGAGCGATGTGGCGCCAACTATATGACCCACAGGGGACAGAAACATAAACATAAAGTTGTTTTGCACAAAATTTGTAAAATACTTGTGTCAAAATCAAGGTTTGCGGGCCAAATCTGGCCCTTGTTAACTTCTTATATGGCCCCACAAAGATAATATTTTAAATACAAAATATATATATATATTTTTTCTTACTTAGCTTAAAAACCTGATAAATACAGTACTTCATTTAGTGCAGACTTCTCATGAATGACTAACTTTGAAGTCAAGATAGTCTGAAAAGTTGAAGTTATCAATAATCTTTGGTACTTGATGTGGAAAGAGCAAGAGAGAACATCAAATGACTGATCAAACTCTCGTTTATGAACCTGCAACCAAGAAAAGACGTCAGGACTGGCTCATGGCTTGGAACGGGTTTTACTGGCTACAAATGGGAAATAAGTTTGACACTCTTGCATGCACTTAAATTTGAAACCATGCCTAATTAAAAATATATAATTTGCTTTCAAAAAGTTAAACTTTATTTATATCATATAAAAGTGGCCTTGATTGATGGTTTTTTTTTTTTTGTTTTTTTGTCTAGATTTCTGAAGATCTGTCAACGTTGTCTCTAGACTTTGGCTGATTTTTCACTCATTTTTTGTTTAGTTTTTGAAAATTTTGAGGAAAAAAGTTTGTCAAGTCACTAACTTCAGACATCAAAATGCTCCTAAGCTCAAAGTATGAACCATTATTGTGTCATAACAGACAACTTAACAAAGAAACAAAGGTAAATAGAATAAACAGGAACTAGCATGTTAGTGTTTTATGTTCATCCCTGTCATTCACACACACTAATATACAGTACAGTATTTGGAAAACTGGCACCAAAGACAACATTTATAACTTTTTACGTGCTTATTAAAAATGTTTACTTCTTAAATATTTAAGTTAGAGGTAAGCACTAAGACAATATATTTAGTCTTTTGAGTGTTTACAACTACTGCTGTGTGTAATAACACAAGTACTGTGGTGATAAATATAGAAATTATAGTGATGTGCGTTCATGTTCAAACAGTAAATAAAATATATTGATTGGATGGGTTTTTGTGTGATGTGGCAGTTTTTAACAGGATTTTAGGCTGAAAACCTTGACTATCTGGCAACACTGAAAATCTAGCAATTAGCTTTTAATTTGCTTGCTTAGCATCCTGTCACAAAAACACTCTTTGTTCTCAGATTTATTTATTTATTTAGCTAAACCTAATGAAATATCCTTAGAATATAAGAAACATAAAATAATACAAGCAACAAGCTAAAAGAGTTTTTAGCTAAAACAACATAAAATTGATAATCATGAAGGATGATGTATCTTTCAGGCTCTGAGTCTGATCTGTTTTCCTGTTTTTGTCCAACACTTTTTCTTTTAAATATTCTGCTGTGGTTTGGTGCAAGGACTAGACAGAAAATGAGCATCAAAGTAGCCAAAGTCTAAAAAATTTTGATAAACCTTTAGAAAGCCTGAAGAACTATTGACCAAAACCTTTTTAAATGGGTACCTGACAGTCTAGGTGTGGTTACAGTGCAATATATCCTAATCTCTCACTGTAGCTCTGCTGCTGATCAGCAGCGTACTTGCATCTTTTAAAAAAGGCCAATCACGTTGACATGAAGTGCTCTGAGCTCACCAGGTGCACAAGGTCCAGGGAGAATATGTGAATACTGCAAGTCACAGTGGACAGCGTACAGATGATGGTGGAGAGGATGCTGAGACCACAAGCGCTGAACAAAAGATCCTGCGAAGAATGAAGCAGTCACAAAGAATCTCAACCTAGCAGCTCATATTTTTATTTGTGGCAGAAAAGATACATTCCACCTACTTTTAGCTGATGTCTGACTGAGTGGCAGTCAGCATTCAGGTACAGGACCAGTGTATCCTCCGCTTCAATGGAGCAGGGGTGAGTGGGTGCACAACACACACACAGACCGTTCTCCATCTATACACACACATGCAGAGAATCAACACCAAGTACCTATCTGCACACTTAAACACTTTCCAAACTATTCCTGGAACGTCGTCTCCGGGCGCCTGGAACAAGAAGGACGTGTCGGCACGGGGGGTGAAAAGGACGACGCTCTGGCGTACCTGGCAGGTGAGCATAGACTTGACCATCTGTGCGTTCTGACAGGAGAGCATTGAGCCAGCCAGGCTGAGGATCACACACACCGCAGACAGCAGCATGAACAGGGACACCTGTGGAGACAATTGGGAGACGACGCCTGATTTAGAGCCGGATATTAAAAACTGGCGAGGCGAGCAGGAGACAGAGAAGGACACACAAGGAGAACTTACTTAAGAAAATAATCAGTGAAAGTGTCAGGAAAAGCTAAGAGTGTTTGGATTTATCACGACCGATGCCTCTAAGTGGCAGTAAATAATTCATATAGTAGTTTGCTCAGTTATTTAAACATGAGCTTGCACTATACACGAAAACATCCAGAAACCTTTAGACTATCTGAGCAGCTAACATCTGAATTCATCTGTAAAGCTAAACCTACCACCAGCGTCAAAGGTCTTCTCCACGAGATTATCCCAACTATCCCTGATGCCACCACCTGAAAACACAAACGCACATCTTAAAGCAGATCTGAACTTTCCTCAAAATTTAGATTCTGATCATTTTTCAGTCACTTACAAAGAAGCCGGCCCAGAATGGACAGGACTGTCTGACGCGAGCAGAGGAGGTGAAGGCCATGCTTGTGAAGGAGAAACCCAGGACCATAGCTCCCAGGCCCAGGTGGCACAGACCCAGGTAGAGGAGCAGCCGGGCCCCACCAGGCCCCCGACCTGACATGCCTCTACGGCTGTCGGACCAACCCCGAGACCCAGAGGCCGAGGCTACGCTGCTGGAGTCTGAAGGTGAAGGCATGTTTTTTTTGTGTTTGACGAGGAGGAGGAGGATGCTGGGAAATGTTCTCCACTTAAATCATGTTGTGTGGGCAGAGGAGCGGCAGAGCAGAGGAGGGAATTTGGAGCTCAGCTCTGTTAAAGTCCTGCACCGAACTCTCCACTGGCCGGTGCAATAGTTCCTGCACAATCATGTCCCATCGTGGCGCCGCAACAACAGTCCAGTCCTGCCAGAGAGTCCAAAAACCTCGTCAGCAGAAAGCTGAGAGTCGAGCAGCCGCTACAGAGCTCACCCCATTTGGCATTTCGGCCGTGATGCTGAAGTGGTTTGAGTCCCCATCACCCCGAGCAGCCTGCAGACCCCTGGAGCTCAGAAAGTACACTTTGTGCCATTCAGTCCCATCTTAACACAAGCTCACAAACTGGACTGGGTTTGTTCTTATCAGGTTCTTTAAATCCTCACCTCACTGCTTTCCTCCCTTTGTAGCAGCCTCCTCTCCATAGTCTCCCCCCATCTCCGCCTCCTCTCGGCCGTGTGGCATTGCGGTAACTGGAGACCCGAGCAAGGCCGCAGATTTAAAAAAAAAAAAAACATCCCAAAGACAGCAGCTGATCGCTGGCTGTTTTCACCCCACACCCCCTGCAGAGGTCACTTCCCTTTACAAAACCACGTCCGAACATGTGCACTCCATAACCCCCCCACCCCCTCCTGTGACCTTATTCTACAGCCATCCTGTCAGGGAGAACCGGAGCTCAGAGCCCGGATGGAACATCACTCCGTCCGGCAAGAGAAGACCCAGCACCAGGTGATAAACAGGAGAGGAAAAAGAAAATTCTTTCATCGATTTTCAAAGTGCATTAAAAAAAAAAAACCAGCTGCGTGTTCTGGACGGAGTATCTCCTCATGGGTTTTTTTAATATCTTTGTCAACTCCACCTCACAGCACCTAGACTCCCCCCTCTTCTTCCTCTTCCTCCTCCACTTCTTTCCTCCCTGCAGTCACGCGGGCATCTCGTTCAGCCCGTGTGTTCGTGTGTCTGAGTGTGTGCGCGCGCAGCCGTGTACCTCCCTACCTCCCATTAGGAAAAAAAAAATTAAAAAAATCACCCGTGGCCTTTAAACCTGCCCTGCGTGATGACAACGCACGCAGGGAACGTGCGAGGCAACTCGGAGATGCGGCAGTTCGTGCGCGCCCACGATATCTGGTACTGATGCTGGGGAGGAGGGGTGGTTGCTTAGCGACAGACTCTGGTTTCTGCTGCAGCAAAAAAAAAAAAAAAGAATCAGGCAGTAGAGAGGGGAACAACAAACAGCTCTGTCTTTAGAGCTCATGAATTCAACCTGAGGGTAGTTCAGGGTCCAACACTGTCTCCAAAGCCTGAATAAACACGAGCATCTCCAGACTTTCCAGCACTTGATTTATGATTGTTTCACTTCTTCACATGGATTCTCATGTCTTCCTTTAAAGAACCAGAATTATTGTCTCCTAACTTAGCGACAACGGTGTGAGAAACTATAAAAAACAGCAAAGTTCCAAAATGTGTTACTTTGCATCCCATTAAGCAACCGAACAGTAGCTAAAGGCTGAAATCATCAGAACAATAGCTAAAGAATAAAACAAGAAAAAAAATCTCTACATAAAAAAGAAAAACAGCAAAACTGCAACTAAGAGCTGACATTAGGAAATGCTAAGCTAAAATTTGTACAATATCTAAAATCTAAAACTACCAGAACAGTACCTAAAAGCTAAAATTACCGAAAACTAAAAGCTACAACCTGCAAAACAGCTGATTAAAAAAAAAACAACAAAACAAAACAAACAAAATAAATAAACTACCGGTAATTAAATGAACAGATTACTAATTATTACCTGAAACTAGCAAATCAAGTAGCTAAAAGCTAAAACCAGTAAAACTGTCGCTAAAAACTAAAAATAGCAAAAGCTATAAAACAGGCAAAATAATAGCTAAAAGTAAAAAAATAGCAAAACATTAGCTTAAAGCTACAAAGAGGAGAACAGAAGCTAAAAGCTAAAACTTGATACTACAGTAGTTGTTTAAACCAGAAAACAGCAGCTAAAAAGCTTAAATCAGCAGAACAGGAACTAAAAGACCAGTTGCCAAGATCTTAAATGAACAAAACTAAAATAAAAAAAATAAAATGAAAACTTTTTTCCATCTTTCGGCTGCTCCCTTCTTCAGGGGTCGCCACAGCAAACTACCGTAACTCACACAAAGACTTGACAGACGTTGTTATTTTTATTTTAATTTAAAAAAAAAAAATTACGCTGGATGCCCTTCCTGACGCAACCACAAACCACTGAGCTACCACAGCCCTCTGTGTGGAGCAAAGAGCTGCTATCTAGTGTGCCCGGGGAAACAGATGGTGGGGGTTGAGGCTTTGCTCAAGGACCCAGAGTGAGGCAAATGAGGGAGGAGGCAGGTGTGGATGTTTCAACTTTCCCACACACCTTTTGACGTTGTCAGCATAGGGGAGTTGAACTGGCAACCTTTCGATTACAGGCCCACCTTCTCTACCCTCTGCCACCACTCCCCACTAAAATTATATGATAAAGAATGTCAAAAAATTCTCACAAAGTTTTCAAGGACTTGAAGAGATCTTATTGCCTTTTCATGAGAAATGAAATGTTAATAAACTTCAAAAGAATTTCTACTCTGCGTTCTCACTGTTTACCTGTATTCTTCATCATTTAGACTTTTGAACAACAGATGTTTGTCAGTGAGTTACCTGCATGCAGGAAATATGAGCGTTTATGCAGACAAAGTTTGTTTTGACATGAATTGCGTTAAACAAGAGTACAGCATGCGGCTGTCGACAAAGATTTTCGACAGAAATACAACAATCAATGGCCCAGACAATCAAAGATATTGTATATTGTTTGACCTTGGTTTGTGACCTTGACTTTAAAGCAGGGGTGATGAAAATTGTATGCAACACTTTGATTATGTCTATGTGTATCAGGTTTCATTAAATAATCTTGAGTAATTCAGACATAAGTGCATTAAGAGAAGGTTTACGGTCATGTGGAAGTACAAATGGACACACAGATTGATGAACGGAGACTATAACGCAATATGTTCACCTTCAACAGGAGTTTAAAAGCGAGCTGAGCAACAAAAATTTACCTGAATGAATATAAAGCATTTGAGCTCAAGTTTTGTAGTGATCTCATTTATTTATAAATAC
>JARVGS010001283.1:16476295-16486563 GCA_031762315.1 Hypsolebias antenori
GGCAACAGTGGAAAGAAAAACTTCCTTTTAAAAGGAAGAAACCTCCAACAGAACCAGGCTCAGGACAAGTGGCAATCTTATTCATGCAAGTTTCAGCTTTTTCTGTTATTTCAGCTACTATTTAGCTGTTTATGCTAATTTTAGCTTTTAGGATAATTGAACATTTTTTGTACTCATTTCAACTTTTGTCAGCTTATCTTAAAAAAAGTTGTCAGGTCCTCTGGACGTTCAAAAAAACAAAACCAAAAAATGTAGAAACGTTTCGTCTTTCATCCAAAAGACTTCTTCAGTCTTCAGGATATTTTGTCAGCCTAATTCAGCAGAAATGTACTTTCTTCACATGTGCTTTCTGCTTCTTTCTGGCTTTATATCTACTTTTCAGCTGGCCCCCCCCCCCCCCAAGTACTTTCTACCTTTTGGTGCTCATTTCTGCTTCTTTCAGCCTAATTGGGCACACATGATCTTTCTGCTTTATTCTGCTAATTAAAGCTTTTTCTAACCTTTCAGCTATATATATTTTTAGCATTTTAAAGTAAATTTCAGCTGTTTTCAGATAAATAAAAATGTTCATGTTAATTTCTGCTACTTTCAGCTGAATTAACGTCTCTATGCCTATTTCAGCTTATTATGCTCTTTCAGCTATTATATTTAGCTCTTTTGGTGCTAATTTAGGCTTTTTCAGCTAATTCCACTTTTTTTTTTTTTTTTAGCTCATTTCAATTCTTTATGCTTCCTTCTTATCGTTTAAGCTTCTTTTTACTTTTTCAGCTACTTTTCAGCCATTTTTGTTGCTAATTTCAGCTTCTTCTTTTTGTAGCTAATTTCCTTATTTTTGTGCTAATTTCTGCTTATTCAAACCTAATTCAGCAAATATGTGTTTTTCTTCTTACTTCTGCTAATTTATGCTTCTTGAATTTCAGCCATTTAAGCTACATTTCAGATTTTTTTAAAAATAATTTCAGCCGTTTTTCAACAAGCTCTTCTGTAATAAATAAGTCACACTGCATTTCCACAGGTAATGCCATTTCTCTGGTTTACATCGTTATTGTATACATTTAAACATGTCTGTCTATGAAACCAAAATGTTCCCATTTTCAAAATCGCTGCAGTTTTAAGGGAAACATTTCAGTCAAAATGAAAAGATATAACAACCATCAGAAACAAGTCAAGCTGGAGCTGTAAACAAGAATTATCCGGTCCAGCTGTCATCTGCCGTCGTGTAAAAAAAACACTCACATTTTATCACTTTCCTCACTCTGGCTATTATCAAAAGTGATTTGGTGTTAAATCCTAGCACCACCTCCCCCAGCCTGCCGGGATTCCCACCTCTGCTTTGGCAGCGTCCTCCCCAAACTCCTACCTTTATTTAATCAAAAGGATTTATTTCTCAGGTAGATTAACAAAAGACCATTTTATATCCCTGTGTCGGCTCAGCGTTGTCTCAATCTCCTGTCCGTATTAGCGTGCCTGTCACGTGCAGCAGCCACAGCGTGCGGCGTGGGTGGATGACTGTGTTAAAGCGACATCAAACTTCTCGAGCGGAAACAAAAGCTCTCATATCAATGAATGTTTAACCATATGCTCATAAATCCACGTGCATGCACGGTTATTATGATGACTCCTGATACTCAGCAGCTGCCTCCGACAGACTGATTATCAGCTTTTCAGTCTTGGAGTCTGACAGTGAATGGGAAATCACCATAAATATTGATCTGCAGATAGAGCTCAAACCTTGTAAGAGAACATATCAGGATCTCCATCGCAGACACGCTGGATCTTTAATAACATTTCCAGCAATATCCCAAGATGTAGAGATGCGTCGAAAGGGGGAAACGGGACATTGAACTGTAAAGATGGGCGCCGTGGTTTACCTGGTGAGAGTAAAAATCTGCTGCTGGGCCAATCATTTAATTTACAAAGCTCCCATAATGGAACATTAATAGTCAATGTGCATCAATTGCAAATGGTTTCAGATGAGAACCTCAGCTAAATGACCGTGGTACCATTGTATTAGAGAAATGACGAGGAGCAAAATACATATAATGAAGCGTGAAAGCCATTCTGATGGATCCTTTCAGCCTTACAAGAGGTGGAGGTCGTGTGTGTGGCATGTGTGTGCTAGTGAGTGACAGTTTGATGATTGGCTCAGCACATTTTTAACATTCACTGTGTATCTATTAGCTGCCAAGCCATGCACATGGCTTTGTCGAAGACACTCGTTAATGTCATTAATTGGTTGGAGTCGACACACACCTGAGTCTCTGGATCTATTTCAAGAACCTGAGGGAAACCAACACACCGTGTACTGTTTGGATGGAACTTGCAGAACGTCAACACTGGATGTACACCTGAAGTTATTTAACTTTTAAAGTTAGCTTAATTCAAGATGGCTGTCACAGCAAAGTGACCTTTAAAGAATAATCACAGAAACGGCTACAATTTAGGTAATTTTACACCAGTTGAGCTGAAATTTTGTGTGGTGGGAGCCGAGTCATTCACAACACACATGCAAGGTGCTACTTATTGATATTTGACTCAAATTAGCACGACCTGTTGTTGTCAACCCCGCTTGTTGGAAAAATATGTCCTGGACAAATGGACACAGGCAGTGGACGATATGTACTTCTTCAAGAAAGGCTTGGTCTTTAATTTTTTTTATGCAACTTACTCTGAAGCAAAACCAGCTAAACTATTTTGAGTTACAGAAGAGCCACTGTTTGTTGTTGACGTGTTTGCTTAGCATAAAAACTAGATACATGCTAGAGCGGTTTCCATCCATCATATTCCACTTGTTCCGGAGTTGGGTCGTGGGGGCAGCAGCTTCAGCAGGGAAGCCCAGACATCTTTTTTATCCCCGACTATGCTTCCAGCTCTTCTGGGAGGATTCCAAGGTGTTCCCAGACCATGACTCTAAAGAGTCAAATTACACTGCAGAGGAAACTCATTTTGACTGCTTTTATCCACAATCTCGTTCTTACGGTCTCTACTCAAGGTTTGTGACCATACGTGAGGGTATAGGAACATCGACTGGCCAGTGAGCTGACAGCTTCACCTCACAGGTGAGGTCCCTCTTCACCACAACGGACCAGCACAGAGTTCACAATACTGCAGCAGCTGCACCAATCAGTCGATCTCACCCTCTGTTCTTCCCTCACTTGTGAACACTGAGATCCTTGAACTTCTCTACTTGAGGCAGCACCTCACTCCCAACCTGGAGAGGGCAACCCTCCCTTTTCTGACTGACGACACCAACTGGACCGCATTATTAGGCCTGTCACAATAACAAATTTTGCTGGGCTATTAATTGTCTCAGAAATTATTGCGATAAACAATAATATTGTTTGAAATGTGACCATAATTAGTAATTTGACAATAACTAAGAAGAAATTTTGTTAAATTTTTGTGTGTAGTACCTTATTTTGACAACTGGAAGGCTGTATAAGACTGTTTGAAATGAAGGAAGGATAGTGAGAGAGCGAGCAGCGTGCCTCTTTAAGAAAAGTGGGAGGGAGGCCCCTTGACGTGACATGGGCTGTCTCTTCTTACTTGTTTTCGGTTCTCAAAATGACGGACGCTCGGTGTGGTTTGAGCTCTTTAGCATAGCATTTTTCACACAAAGCTTTTAATACAAAGTTAGTAAACAGCTTCTTTTTGCAGAGAAAAACAAGTTTTTACACGAAGGCACAGGTTTCAAATGTGAATTTCGGAGCTTCGACAAGACAGAGTTTTTTTCCCTGAGGTCAGCCGTTAGTTTAGCTCGTAGCTTAGCTTCTTTTTACCATCCAAAAACGCAATTTTGGATGGTAAAAATGAATTTTAAAACGAAAAGAGAAAGGGAGGGGTCAGTGAAGAGCACTGGATTTGAGCCTTGTGACATCCGGTGTCTTCAGTAGAAAGACAGACAAGAAGAAACGATAAAGCCAACAAATGAAAATGAGGTCGATAATTTTCATCATGCAATTAACTGATTTATTGTTTATCGCGACAGGCCTATGCATCATTCACAAATAGTGAAGACAGAATCTCAAGGCCACCGAACCGGACTCCCTCCACCCTCTGGTTGTATCAGAAACAGTTTGTTCAATTAAATTTAACTTAGGGCTTTGTACATGAAGCCTGTTCTGGAGCCTTCTGGACCACACAGCAAACAAAGGAGAATAAATGAAAAGCTTAAGGAAGAAGTTGAGTCAAAGTCGAGTTTACACCTGAAGCACATTTAAAAATGAACTTAGTGCTGTGTAAAAATACAAAATCAGTTGTTACTAAATCTGCACTATAGCAACACAAAATTAACAATAAAAGCTTTTTAAAGACGAAATAAAAAAAGCTTTTTTTTTTTTTTAAGAAGAAATGTGACAACATTGTGGTTAACATTGTCCCAGAGTGTGAATTAAAGCAAATCCCAAAGTTTTACAAAAACGAACATTATTTTTACGATGCCTAAATCCATTTAAGCATTTAAACACCAAGACTGAAGCAAAACAGATGGTTGCCTAAATCCACACAAGAATTGCTTTTTTGCACAATCTCACTTCAGTACAATGATAATAAAGCTTATTCTGATTCTGATTATTACAAGTCATGTTGACAAATTTACTGCCCCAAATACTTGTTTGGGTATAAAATCCTCTAAGTGTTGCATATATTTGAGGTATACCCAGAGTTAGTAAAGCGCAGACACTCTTATTGTGCATGGCTTTGTTGCAAATGTATTTATAGGAGTTCCCTCTTAAAGCTTAAATCTGTATTCAAATGATAACATGCCGTTAATAGCAGACATCAAATGTGTTCAATCTAGCTCTTGTTGTGAATGGGATGCTGAAGAGAATAACACTGCAGGAAGCAAAGTGTGATAGAGAAGAGAGGATCTTTTGTTAGAGGAAGATGTTATCAGAGAGTCTATTCTACAAAGTTACATTATTCCTAATTTACTAAAGGGGAAGGAATCTAAAACATTAATTCTGATAAGGATGGTGATAAAACAGATGACTTGGAACTTTTCTGAACTTTGTTACAAAAGTGCCGGAGGAATCAGATGAAGCAGGAACGTCTTCAACATCACCCTCTGTGCAGACTTTTTTTTTTAATCCTTCACATTTTATTTTTAATACATATTATGATTTTCTTTTTAATCTTTGCATTTTAATTTCTTTAGCTTCTCCTGTTATGCCCCCCACCCAGAGGGAAGGAAAACACCAAACAGCTCCCCAAGCAGGTTTTTTGAAATAGCTGTTTTTCACAGATATCCAAAGTTTTCTTCAGTGCTGCACATTAATAGGATAACGGGTCGCTGCTTAAACTTTACTCTTTCACAAACTGGTAATCATGTTGGCTTTGCTACAGCTTTAATGCATACCGCTCTGGTTTAATTTGAAGCAGGCTCAATTTTGAAGAACTTCTAAACAAATGCACACAAAAATGACGAACTCATTTAGAAATCCCTTCTCAAAGCTAGAACTGCTTGTTATTCATTATTAGAGAAACACCAGACTTTTCAGCGCTGTGGTCATCTTTTGCAGAGTGACAGCTCTGACAAACACTTCTTCACAAAATGATGGCTGTAATTGGAGAGAAAGCAAATTGTATCCATCTCATTATTACCACTGATATACCATTAAAACATGGCCACTTTGAAAACAACTTTAGAACCTGGTTTGTTTTTAAGATCAATGATTTGTCTGGATCAAATAGATGTGTGTCAGTTGATGGTGCCAGATGTTGTCAGTGCCTTGTTGTCCGAAAACAGACCAAAATAATCTGAGGAGATTTAGAAAAATGTTTAGGTCTTTTTTTTCTGCGTGGCAGCTTCTTAAGTGATCAGAGAGTCGTGCAGCTGAGTTTAGCAAGGTCATTTTTTTTTAAATCAAAAGTTCAATTAAAAAAAAGAAAACTTGTGTGCAGAGATTGCAGAAATACATGTTGCATTCAACATTCAATCAACAAGATTGCAAGCTTTTGCAACTTGTAAGGAAACTGAGAACATCTGCAAACGTTCAGAGACATTTTGGAGACTCGCTCACCAACGCTGCAGCAACTGCATGCTACAAAGATATTTTATTTAAGTGTGTACGTGTGTGGTTGGTTATCCTTAACGGCGCATTGCCACTGTCTCAACTCCCATTGGTCCTGCGCCACAAAGCACCAGTTAAGGGCCTGCCCACAGCCGGTACCCACCCCCCATTCAGCCCAGTTTACGGGACAAACTTGTTCATGGTTCCAAGCGAACTACTCAGGTGTGACAATTTCGACATAAGCAGATAGCAGCCGTAGATTGCCCAGTGAAGCTACATCACTGGATGAGACCCACAGCAAAACTGCAAACTGCATCTGAACCTCCATTTCTTCTCTGATCATGTTGACGGACAGCGCCATGAGAAATGAGTGTATTTACAGAGAGACAGAGATAACGACACAGTATGGTCACACCCAGATTATCAGCAGTATCGAGATAAGCTAAAGAAATTGAGGTCCAATTATAAGGAGGTTAAGGACCACAACAGGTGGAGTGGCTCAAAGACCTGTTATGATACTGCCCACTTTGCATTGATGATCTCACCCACAGAGCGGGACAACTCAGTGTCACAGTGGCAAATCACCTCCAGCTGAGAAGAACCAATAAGACGAGAGCCGAGCTGAGTCGCACTTATCAATGGCGAAGCAGCTTATGTGGCTGTGCGAGGGACTGGGCGAGATGGAAAGGGTGTACCCTGGCTCTCTACCAGAGATAGACACAGAGATGTGATGTTCATGAACGATTCAAATCTTTTGCACGACTCTTTTAAAAAAAGAACGATGGGAACCGAATTGCAAACAATTGGGAGATGTTAATTTTTTTTCCCCCTTCCTTATGTTTCTTCCTCTCAGATGCAAACCCACACAGGCTCCTCGTTTACACTGAGCCGAAGAAAACGGGTGATAGGCAGTAGTATGTCACTGTCTGTGCGACGTGACTAATGGTTCAAAATTGAACGGCTCTTTAAAAGGAATACATCCACAAGATCCAGCTCCCTTCAAAGAAACATAAATCCCATATCTACATAAAAATCAGCACCTTGCAACTCTGAACAGACGCAAGTGGCTAAAGAAAATGGATGAATAGATGGAAAATAAAGAAGAAACCTGAACTGAAATACATTAGCCTGTTTTAGACTCTTCCGTAACTCAAGCAGTTTTTGGTAAATTGCTCTTGTTGAAACTGGGTTCAGACATTTGTTATGGGCTCACCAACAGAACTCACTCTCATTCTGGGCCGTTTGATTAAATACATTGATTTTGTATGTGCTGTATCTTAGCTGATGCATGCACATGTGATTTACCTGAACCTCTCGTGCGTGGTAGGCTATGATGAGTCCCAGCAGGATGACTGTGGACAGGCTGATCAGACACTTCAGTGCCAGAGAGTACATGGAGCTCTGCAGAGAGAAAACAAAGACAACAATAAAAAAAAACAGACACAGTTAATGCATTTGTTATGGTACTCAGTTTATAGTTAAATAAATAAATAAGTCACAGGATAATTTAAGAGTCCTAATTATCCAGATTTAATAATTAATCTGGTTTCTGCAGTCAGACGTCCAACATCCCCAAGGAAAAATCCTATTAACATTTCAAAATCAAAGCTGAGGAGAAGTAGAATTGTAGTATTTGACCCATCAATATCTGTCTGGAGTCGAGCTGTAAATCCTCTTCTTGCCTACTTTGATAGGCTTTATAATCAATGCACTGGGGAACTTCCAATCAATGCAGCTCACAGCACTTCAGCGGCTTCTTTTAACCTGCTCACCCCTCGCTTTAGGGCAATGGAAAACTTACCCCCACCCCCACCACCCCCCAACACACACACACACACACACACACACATTTGTGCTCAAGAATGCACATAATGGGTTTAGAGGAAGAAAATCAAAAGATAAAAAAGGTTAGGATTTACTTATTAGCCGTTATTGGAGGAGTACAGGTTTCAGAATTGTTTTTCTATATTTTAAATGTTTTATACGTTTCATTTTAGGTAGCTGTATTTCATAAATAAATGAATGAGCTTGTGATACGCACAGTGAAAAGAGCATATGAACGATATGACTACTGATTGGATGTGACGCCCATTAACCAAATACATGTTCAGCCGAAGTTCAACATCTGTATTCAATCTATATGTGAAACCTAAAGCCATAGTTGAGCTCTTTTGAAGTGGGGCTATGGCCTGTGCTTAATTTGAGCCGGATCCTGCTGTAACGGGATCCGAGAACTCTCTTATTTTGACAGGGTGTGTTTTGGTAATTATTTGCTTGGATCAGGTAACTCTCAGGCTTACTAATAATAAAGTTATGAACAAATATGACTGCCTTGAACAAATAAAACTTATACTGGATATGTAAACTGAAAATACAAAACTCAATTTAAACACAACAACCACTTACGAGCTAACTAGGCAGTTGTATGCGGGCAGGAGTCCACAGGCAGCTGTCATGAATAAACGGAGGAGACGCCTGGAGGTTTTACATGTGGAGTTGGACAGTGAATTCAATGGAGAAGAGTCTGCTCAGAACCGTCAAGTAAGTGGGTGGGTGATGCTTGACAGACTTATTGTTTACAAATGTAGGTAAATGTAGATGTTTAACCTGTTAAAATACACCAAAATGCAGGAAATTGCATCTACTTTATTCAAGGGGAGGACCCCCAGACGCCTCCCCCCCCACCCTGCAGCTGGCCTGCCCACTGTTTGCATTCCGGCATTGATTGGTTTACAAATTAGACCCTGCATGCACCTATATCAACCTTTATTTATACAGGTTAATCCCACAGAGCCTCGGGGACTCATTTACAATTGAGATTTTTTTTTAAGTGAAAATAAAAATGGTAATTAAAAGGAAAATAAGCAACAAAAAAAAAAAAAACGGCTAGGTTGTAAGGCGGTGTAGAAAACTAAAAACAAGAACATGGCTGCATTGGAATTTAACATGTTTAAAGCCACTTAGAGAGGTCAAGGTTGAGAGCTTCAGATCTTTTGGCAAGATATTCCAGGAAACGAGAGCGGAGTAGGTATATATACCAATATTGTAAGATTTACGCATAGTCGGTGCGTGTTAATGAGCACTGCCACTGTTTGTAAAATCCAGCCATTTTTTTGCAATGTTTCTTTTTTGATTCCCCTTGTAGTCATAGTGTGAAAGTTATACGTTCCATCAGTTTAATGTTTTTCACTATAAAGTTGAAGAGGTTCATAGTGGGAGGGTCTTTACATTGTCATCATTTTGTTATGGCCTTTTAGCAGATATCAAGAACATTTTTAGAAGATAAACATCATCTGTGGCTGATAGGTTTTTTTTTCCCCTTGAACCTATAAAAAAAAAATTCACACAAGACAACAGGGTGTGATTTTGAACAGCTCTTTGCAAAGAGGGGAAATCCACCACTGACCAGGATCAGGGTGAACTCTCAACTTGCTGGAGTTTGAGACCGTCTTTTATTCAGGTAAGTGACACAGAAAACAGAAATCAGCAAGGCCAAACACACCAGTTACATCACATCTCCTCAGGCGATAAACATCACATCTCCTCAGGCGATAAAGCTGGGTTGAACATTCCGTTTATCTGTTCCTGGAAAACTAATGAGTTTATCGTGCAGGCATGAACAGTTTCTGAGAATCAGCTTGTGCATCGATTAAAAAATGGGGACAATGTCACAGTGTACTCTGAAACTCAAAATGCTTTATAAACTCACAGTAAGGTTTAAAAGGATAAAACATTAAAAAAAAGTTTAAAAGGTATAGAATTTTAAACGCCTCTAACAGTGGCTAGTTCATCTTGAAAATACCCCAGATGAATTGAAGTAAATGAATAAGTGATATTAAAGCCCAGTGTTTTTGATAATTTTTTGTTACTTTTGTCCTGGACCAAAATGTCACTGATCTGCTATGGCTTCCCCAGCAATTACTATAGCACGCTGCAGATGTAGAGCTGAATTTAGACTTTTGTTGGAAGTGTTATGAAGAAGCATATAATGTTCATCCAACCAAAGTCATGCCAGGAGTTGGAGTTAGTTTTAAACTATTTCCCAGACCCTTATCCACATATCCTCTGTTACCAGAATTAGTTTCTTTTTTCCATTTTTCTTTTATGTACTGTGATTTGTTGAGTCTCTTTTAAGTTTGATCAAACATTGGTACAGTGTATTTACAGTATAAGAGTTTTGTTACCGTATTTTCCGGACTATAGGTCGCACCTTTTTGCCTAATTTGCATGCCCTGCGACCTATAGAAAGGTGCGAGC
>JARVGS010001283.1:16580662-16596187 GCA_031762315.1 Hypsolebias antenori
GTATTATTTGCAAAAAAAAAAAAAAAAAAAAAACAGAAAAGCTAAAACAGAACAAAAAGTGCTAAATGCTGAAACAACATTCACGAGTGTAACAATAAAATTTAAACTGTCTCATTTTTTTTCTTGAATTGAAAAAGGTTAATGTAGGTTAACGTCAACACCTTTAAAGTGATCATTTGGATCTTTGAATGATATTCACTAGAAACATATGTAAAAAATATCTTACCTGTTGTAAACAGCTTTATTATTTGCCTCAAACATTTATTTACAAATGATTCTAGGATTAGATACAAGAACAAATAGCATCAGCAGATAGCTGTAGCACTTCTGGTGCCTCCTAGAACATGTTCAGCTGGAATATTACTACTGTATATTTCTGCCAGAGTAACCATGTAATATGAAGGTGATGATGGTGTAAAGGTTTTTCAAATATTGCTTTCATGAACTGTTTTTGAAAATGGAGTTGTTTTAAGTATTAAGACACCAGAAATGTAACTTTGGTCTTAGTCCCAGTTGGACTAGCTATTTGCTCATAAATTCAGTTAGCATTAATGCTATTTCTTTGAATTAAGGTCCTTCAAAGAGCTATCTACAACAGGTAAGATATTCATCACTCAAACCTTTCCATTTCAAAATCCCTTTAACCTGATGCTTTTATGGCGTTAATAGATGTCCTAGGATAAAGATTTTCAACATTAATGTTACAACAATAAATTAGCAACAAACCTCTTCTTTTATGTTTTTTTTTTCTCAGAGGTCCCTGGAGGTCGTCACGAGGTTTTCTACGACTGCTGTGCAGAGCCGTACCCTGACGTTACATTTGTGGTGACGTTACGACGGAGAACATTGTTCTATGCTCTCAACCTGCTGATTCCGTGCGTGCTCCTCTCCTCCATGACCCTGCTGGTCTTCCTGCTGCCGGCTAACTCCGGGGAGAAGATCAGCCTCGGTGAGGAATTAAGAGGAGCAAGTAACAGAGTGACAATAAGAACGAGAACATTCAAATAATACGAAAAACATCTTTTTTTCTCACTGCGCCTTCATTATAAAAGGGGTTTCTTTCTGGTCCGCTTCTTTTGTCAGCCTTTTTTTTTTTTTTGCATTAGCTATCTGAGGAGGGAAGACAAAGACAAGAGAAGCGAGAAAATCGAATGTGATTTTTAGGAAATTTTAGAAGGACAGGTGCTTTTGGCGAGAAATCAAACTAAGCAGACAAAAAATGATTGTAATTAACTCATGAACCTTCTTTTCTAAAAGTTTCTCATCTAATTTTTTATTTTTTGGCAACCTTCAGGCATCACTGTTCTGCTGTCTCTAACAGTCTTCATGCTGATGGTTGCAGAGATTATGCCCGCCACCTCAGATTCTGTACCCTTGATTGGTCAGTTTTCTTTTGTGTGCATTGCATACCGATGTTCCTTTTTTTAATCTTTTAAGGCAGGATACAAGGATTGTAAAAAATGCTGACTGTTGTTCATTGCAGGCCAGTACTTTGCCAGCACCATGGTGATTGTTGGGATGTCAGTGGTGGCCACAGTCATCGTCCTCCAGTTCCATCACCACAGTCTGAACAATGGACACATGCCACGTTGGGTGAGTTATACCATCGAGAGAATAACAGACTCATTTAAACACGATGAGACCACACACAACATTATTTTCAATAATGCCATCAGTTCTCAACATAAGATGATCTTAGTTTAAGCCTCTGGGATGAAGGCAGCATTTCTTTAATTAGATGTGTGTCTAGAGAAGAGACGTTTGAGTCTCCTTTGTCCTCCCCCAGAAAATTTTGAATAAAGTAGATGCCATTTCCTGCATTTTGGTGTATTTTAACAGGTTGTTAAACGCTTATGTTTACCTACATAAATAAACCCTTGATTTAGTAACTATTTTAGAGTTAATGGCGCAAAAAGAAGTAGCCTGACCAACAGCTCTCCCTGTGTGAATAGAGCATGCTTCTGTCCTGCATGCTGCTTGTCATCCCATTTTTCAGGGGTGCAGAGTTAAAATTTAGTGGTGCTTGGGCACCCCCAAAAAGAGGTTAAAATCACCACTGCTTCAGTATCTTATACTGTAAACAACAGTTTGAGCAATTTTAGTTCAGATGCTCATGAAGAAATTCTCATTGGGGAGTCAAGCTAATGTCAACTCAGGACAGAATGGAATAAACCAGCAAATTTCTGCCTTCAACATTGTCAAGCTAAAAAAAAAGTATCTTATTTGACCTCATATTGAATATTTTTTTATACCTCATCACCTTTACTTGAAACTCTTGCTGACTTTGGCACTATTATATCTTATACCCAACATCTATGTTGCTAAACACATAAAGCATTAATGTATCCTTCTGATCAGGTTAGTTCTTTGTCTTTCTAACAGTTTTTCCTTTTGTGTAACCTGGCTCATGCAGATTTTCTCACTTCAAATGTGTCATGGTTATGGTTGTAGGTGTCACTGCTGATCTATGGAAGGATACACAAGTTATTTCTGTGCTAGTAACACAGATGTTGCTCAGATAATAAAATAATGACAAAGTAAACAACTGTCTTGTTCAGTAAGGGATGATGTTGAAAGTATTGAGTTTCTAAACTATGAGGGATTGTTTTGCCCCATCTTGTTTGACATGAAAATCTTTCCTCCCCAGTCTGGCATCACTCTGACTGCCTTCTATTGCCAATAAAACGTTGACTACTCAAGAATACACTACACAACCCCAGTTAAAATAAAATCTGAACTATTCCTTCAGCTGTTCACCACTGCAGAAACATCTGTGCGTCACTTTCGGTTGTGATTTGGCTTCATGTGCTTTATGGATTTTCAAATTCTCTCTGATCCATCAGGTGCACTTGGTTCTGCTGCAGTGGGTCCCTTGGTTTCTGCGTATGAAGCGTCCAGGCGAAGGAACGGAGCCAACTCTCTCAAACTGCCAAGCAGACTCTCGCAGCAAGACGTTGTCCTCTCCTACCACCACAACCACCACCACCATCCCCACTCCAGCCCCATCTGTCCTCCCACAGAGCCTCAACTCTCTGCAGGCGAGCCTGGCTCAGCTCAGCCATCCACTCCGACCAAATTTCCACACCAATACCCTTCCTAACACGAGCCACAGAGACCCCAACCCCAATCCACACCTGCAGCCTAATGGACACCTGCCTTACATGGGCTTTCAGACCTTCCAGACTACTGCAGAACTGGAACCAGCCCCGAGGTGCAGAACCACCAGCCATGGGAGGAACACCAGAGGAGAGGGAGAGGAAGGGGCTGCAGTGGGAGGAACAACTGGAGATTTACCAACACATCAACACCTCCAACCTTCAAAGTTTGGGATGGCCACATTGGAAACTCTTGCATCCCCTGACCCTGATCCCTCCACTGCAGCCCCCTGTGGTGTAGAGCAGGAGGGAGGGAGATCAGCACCTCTGCACGCCCAGAGCGGGCTCACTCGATCTGCAGCAGTGGACAATCAGCTGCAGGCTCTTCTGATGGAGGTACAGTTCTTGGTGGAGCGCGTTCGCGAGCAAGACCGTCAGCTGAGCGTGGCGGAGCAGTGGCAGTTCGCTGCAGCCGTCATCGACCGCCTGTGCCTGGTTGGGTTCAGCGTCTTCAACATCATCTGCACCATCGCTATCCTCATGGCTGCACCCAACTTTGGAGTGGCTCTGTCCAAAGACTTCCTCTGAAAGGTTTTAGAAAGAGGTGGTGGCATTAAATCTGATGGAAGCACAACAATTGTCACTTTAAAAGCTGAAACTGTGGACAACAAATCTGGAACTTTACACTTTCTGATATTTACTCATGCTCCCATTTATCTTCTTGCTTTCACTGACGTTTGTGAAGGATCTTAATTTCTTTAGAAAACTTATGTAAAATAGTTTTTAGGGTAGAGTCTCACAGGAAATTGATGTGTAATTTACATCTATAAAAATGTGAGTTCACGCGATTTGTATGGGAGGATGCTCAACTGAGAGCAGTTCAGGGTTGCATTAAAACTCAATGTTTGCTCATCTTGTTTGTCTGAAATTCACCTACAAATCTTTAAAGTTTTATTGTTTTCTGAACAATTGTCCATCAGTTTTCTCACAACTTATTTCTTTTATTATAGGTCATAATTTAGTTGATGTTTTTGAATCAAATCTGTGATTTGAACTCAGGACATTGAGTTTAATCACTTTCCTTTTGAACTTTTATGCAAAAAAATCAACTACTGGTAATTTTTCATTAAAAAAAATGTAAAAAATCAGCATAAACAGCAAATAAAGATGCAGAAAATCCCATAGTAACAGTAATGGTAAGAGTTAAAGTTCTGTTATTTATATACAAAATAAAGATGAGGGTTAGAGTTTATACATTCATCCTTTTAAAATTATGAAGAATAAATATCTAACCTGTTTGAGACAGTTCTTGAAACAACTTCAATTTGAAGAAATACAGTTGTTTGCTGTGTTTATGTCAGAAGTTGGAAGGCACATCTGGAAACAAGATAATTCCCGACTTTACTGTGTTCCAGCTGCAACTCGGAAAACCAGTACGGTTAGCAACTGGCTGCACTCAGTGACCAGGCTAACTACTGTTATCAGTACAAGCTGGTGATGTTGGATGTTTTTGTATTCTGTGCATTCAAACAAATGACTCCAGGTGACACTATAGTGGATGGAAAGTGTTACGTGTGTGACCCAATTACTGAGATGCAAACAATGAAAAGGTAAAATAAAAGTTTATTATAGCAGCCAACGCAGCTTTTCATGTGCAAGTCAGCCATATTAGATTTTTGAACCTCCCACTTTCGGAGTCAAAATTCTGACGTTGAAGGGCGCTCCAGTTGATTTTTATAATTTGAAACTAAGAAACTCTTCAGGGAACAAATGGATCGCAGCAGAATTCAGACCAGATAGACTAGCTAACGGCTAACAGCTAGTCTGGGCTAACACCAAAACAGATTGTTGCCAACTTAAAACAACCTGAAACTTTCATTTCAATTCATATAAAAGTAATTTGACAAACCTTTTCATTGCAACCAATTTTGTGTTAAACAGTGTTTCAAATTTAGTAATATTCCAGATGAAAGTGTTACAGCTACTGCTAGCTAACAACAATTACAGACTTTGATGTAAATATTCATCTATGAAACTTACTACGGTATAAAGGTTTATAAAACAGGGTTTCACTTACATAAAGCTATAAAATATTTGAGACAAATCATTTTAAAATAGCAGCATTCCACTTTGGTCTTTGTCTAGCTCAACTGTTAGTTCATCAGTCTGCTCAGAATTAAAGACTATTTCTCCAAAGCAAGGATGTTCAAAGACTCATAGAACCCCTCTTAAAAATATCAGAACTACTGCTTTAAGCTGTGCTCATAACACTACAGGGAAAACAATTAGTACACAATTTCATTCCACCCCATGTATCACGTGATGCGAATGACAATAGAGAAACTTGAACTTGAAAACAGGAAGTGTAAAGACATTAATGGGATTTCTAAAATATGACCCTATTTACATGCTGGCCTATTTTCACTCAAAGAATAAAAAGTATTTTTTTTTACCAATTGTTTAGTGTACTATATAGGTGTCACTAAAGTGTTTAAGATGAAGGAAAATTTAATATATAACTTTTCAAATGGCACATGATGTCACCTTTCTATCAGCATTCAGTGTATGCCAGAAAATACAACCTCTGTGACTTTGTATGCAAATCATGATTTTTATCATTCAGGAGGATCAGACTGGAAATTAACTGCTGTCTTTTACATTCTTTACGGATAAATCAAATGTTTTATTTTCTGACTCACCTCCCTGTGAGTGAAGTTTTTTTTTTTTTAAGGACACCGAAGCTAAGCAGAGCCAGGGTGTGTGGGGTGGAGATGGAAGTAATGAAGCGCAGCAATAAAGGAATAGAGAGGGACAAAGCACACACACAGAGAAAGAGAGAGAGAGAGAGAGAGAGAGAAGATGCAGAATGCAAGAGAGAACAAGGTGGTTTGATGGGTCTGGTTCAGAGAAATGGAGGGAGGGTGGGGGGAAGAATGTGCTGAGGGAGCACATTGGGACCAATAAAGTTTTTAACTGATTGCTCATTAATGAGAGAGGAAAAGTAGTCATCCCCCCCCCCGCTTGGATGCTGCTGCTAAGCTGCACTCAGACCAGCATTTACAGGCGACTGGACATATACTCAGAGCTGAAATCAGGTGTCTTTAACTAGATTAATGTGAGGATTTGGCACGCAAGACCATTTAAAATGATTGACTTTGAAATAATACCAACGCTTTATGATGATGGAATTTGGCTAATTGATGTCTTGGCACAGATTTATTCACACACCTCCAGCCCTGAGGCCTTTAATGTGACGTTTCATTGGAGGCAGGCAGTGTCAGATAGTGCATGTCAATGGCCTGCCGACCTCCTTTTTGTTTGCACGACCCATGCAGCTGCTGAGAAATGCAATAAGGCAGAGGTAATAAATCTTGGATGCTCTCCTCCTCCACAGTCATCCACCTGCTCTCAGTCGACGGCTCACGCAGGGGTTTCTGTTCAGAGGAGCACAATGCAACAAGCAGGAGGCGGGATGCAGAACATCTGCCTCTGCATTCAGTGACCCACTGCGATCTGTGGCTGCAGATGTTGCACAGATCTGCACACAGAGACAAGAAGCAGAGCAAACGAGAGAAGCTGCTGCAGACTCACTGCGGTAACACAAACTCCTGGTGTCGTCTCCTCTGTGAGGTTCCTGCTGCTGTCAGCTCCATGCTGCTGCTGCTGCTGCTGTTTATATGGAGAAAATAAAACGGGGGAGACTCTAAAGGAAGAACTCAAGGAAAAAAAGAATAAAACAACACACACACACATCTAGAATACTACAATTAATAATACATAAATACTAAAATATATATATTTTTTTGCCATAAAATTGATCTTTTACATTTTATTTTCCTGTCGTAAGTTCATTTAAATACAGTTTCTTCTGGTTTTCTATATTTTTGTTGAGCTTTCTGAACAGTGTTTGGTTCTGTGGCCTCCTCAAACACAGTGTTTCTA
The DNA here is from genome assembly GCA_031762315.1 of Hypsolebias antenori. NCBI lineage: Eukaryota > Metazoa > Chordata > Actinopteri > Cyprinodontiformes > Rivulidae > Hypsolebias > Hypsolebias antenori. The sequence continues at coordinate 16,587,700 of JARVGS010001283.1, forward strand.
AATTTTGTGCACTGAAATGTTCTCTTTTTTAATTTTAAACTTTCAAGTTCAGGTTTTTAAGGGTATTATATTTTGGGGCCATTATTTCAATATACATATATATATATTTTTGATTAAACAGAATTATTTTATAATCTATTAACACCAAATGTGTTCTTTTAAGGGCAAACTTATGATGCACTGTGTAAAGTTTACACATGATTAAGAGTCTGCATGCATGTCTGTTTTAAATTTCCTAAAAACATTTTATATTCACAGACTGCTGCAATGCAGTGTACTTTGAGGGTTTATTTAAATTTAGAATATTTACTGTATATAAGAGTGTGAAAAGCATATAAGAGTGTGAAAAGCTTTTTTTCTTATCCTCTGAAACTAAACTGTTCAGTTTAAAGTTCAGCTTCTTAAACTTTAGAACCATGGTAAACTACGCAATCCTACTAGGATCAATTTGAAACCATCAAACCAACATAAAACCACCAGCATGCCCAGTGATAAGTTGCCAATGCTCTGCGGGGAAGATTGAATCCAATCTGTTGGACAGAAACTTTGAAACTCCATGTGCAAGTGCTTAGTACAAAAGGAACTCCACACCAGGAACTGTCAATATCCATCCATCCATTTACTTTAACCGCTTCTTCCATTTAGGGTCACGGGGGTTGCCGGTGCCCATGTCCAGCAATAACTGTCAATATGTTTATTTAAAAATTCTCAGACTGGTCTGGATATATTTTAACGGTTGGGATGATTTTAACAGGATCCAAAAGTATTTGATGTGCTTTAGGTAGTACTACAGGCAGTAATACTTCAGAATTTACAGCTGGATGATTAAACAATCTCCAAACTTTTTTTTTTTCAGTTCAGGTACTGAATTCTTTTGTTTCTTTGTCCACACCAGAAACAAAGCTCGACACATCTTCTGCACATGGACGTCATTTTTTTTAAAATCAACAGAATTTGTTTCTTCAGTTTAGCAGTTCTTACTGATTTTTATTTAACCATCTGGCATGCTGCATATAAGTCCATAATTTTTATCTATTTCATGTTCATCCAAACCTGAAAAAAAAAAAAAAAAAAAAAAAAAAAAAAAAACTGATTCCATACTTCTTCCAGTCTGTGTTTTAATGCTCAGCTCAACTTAATATAAGACTTTAAATGATCACATTTAAATGAGGGGACAGACTCAACACTGAAGTCTACAGGAAACCACACTGATCAGTTTGACTCACCATCTACTGGAAAACAAACTTTTGTCAAGTCTGTGAGGAAATCTACGAAACACACCACTGAACAGAACGAGGAGAAGAGAAGGAAAAACATTGTCATCCCTTATGTTGCTGCTGAGAAACTCAGAAGGATTTTCTCCAAACACAACATCCCAGTACGTTTCAAACCCAGGACTCGTAGAGGCTGGTCCACCCTGAGGACAAAACACCCACACACAGAGTGGTGTGGTGTCTGCAGTCCAGTGAACGTCCACATCTCTACATTAGAGAAACTGAACAGTTTCTCCACAGACGCATGGCTCAACTCAGGAGAGAACCAGCTCCTCAGGACAAGACTCAGCAGTTCACCTGCAGCTCAAGGATAAAGGACACTCCTTTGAGGACCAAAGTGCTCACACTTGAAGGAAGCCATTTATGTAAAATGAGAGAAACCATCTTTAAACAGAGGAGGAGGTCTCAAGATTTCAACTTCCTATAACTGATAATGCAGCTTTAGGCCTGATGCCCAGTCAGGTTCACACCCATCAGGAATTTCATCCATGTGACCAGAGTCCATCTGTGTGTCAGACTAACAAAGATCCTAACAAACCTCTATTGTGAGGAGGGACAGGGCAATCTGCACACTAGCTTCCCTCAGCTTTATAACTCCAACACCCACACACTCTGTTCTTTGAGAAAGCTCCTCAGATGAGATGCAAAATGTCTTCGGTTACAAACCAAAGTCCAGATGTTTCTGTCTTGAACTTTTTTGAATTTACATGATCACAAATAAAACCATAAATCAAGCTGTCTGGAGCAGGTTTGTGTTTAGTTCATCAATTCGGAAACTAATTTTTTTCCCCTCAGTCTTCTTGAGTGGGCGCGTGGGGACATACTCAGTTGTCATAAGTGATGCAGGCAGTTCCAGTGGACGGGAAATAATTCTCAATTATTATATGCGTTTTTTTCCCAAAGGGACATATTCAAAATGAAAGAAGCTGAAATTTATTAATACTATTCAAAAGCAACGCGATACAAAACGTGTCAGCACTTGGAAAAAAGATTGTTGTCTCTCTGGAGTGGCTCCAGACGTGCTCGCTGCTCAACATTCAGATGTTCTCAGATAATATCCACCACCGACATTCAATGGCTTTTAATTACCGGGGTGCAGACACTTGATGCAGGTCAGTGTGGAACAACCGTTTCTCTGCCTGTTGGGTAATTGTCTCCCAGATCTCATTAGTCAGTGGGATCGAGGAAGCAAAAACAGGGCGATGTAAAAAAATAAAAACTAACACGGGAAAGCAGAGCACAGATGTGGGTACAAAAAGTAGAGCGGAGAATCTGTGTAAATCCAGCTCACCCAGAGACTTGTACACAGCCTTGACATTTTTAGCAGCTCATCCTTTCCAGGCCTCAGCACAAAAACAAAGAATGTGTTTGCATCAATAAATCAATTTATTTAAAAGAATATGTTACAGTTTCTTTACAGTAAGTTACGCATCTGGTTCCATTTTACATTTGCATATGACAAAGGGTTCGCAGCTTAAGTCTCCATCGTTCTCCGATTCGAGAGCCATCAGCTGAATTTAACACTGTTGCGTCGAAATAAATAACATTGTCTGTAGACGGAACAAGAAGACAAAAAAGAGGAAAAGGGGAAACGTGGTGTAGAGCTGAAGAAGGCGCGCGCTTCAGGGTGTCAGAAAATCGACAATGCTCGACTTGGTTCAGTAAACAGACAAGAACCCAACTAAATGGATTCGGCCTCCAGGATTGCACGTTCAGTCTTTCAATTAAAGGATCCATGGTTTCCATTAAAACGCCTGCATGATCCCACAATGGTCTGTTTTAGCACATTAATCAGCTTGTGAGCAGCACTGGGACAAACATTCATGGATGTGAACTCTTAAAAACGCTTGTAGATCGTCAAACATTAGAGTACCACTTTCCAGTAAGGCTCCCCTTATGGATGGATAACAGTTAATAGATACGTTATTAGTTCCTCTAAATCATTAATAACTGCTTATTATGCATTAATTAAGGGTGACCGAGGCAAAACTGACCAGTTTCTTTCCAAATAGTGAGCCAAATGTGTTCACCTATATATTTCATCTAGAGTTGTTATATTACACATTACAGACTAAATTATACCTTGTAAGCACAATGAGCATTTGGAAACCTATTTCTTTAGCATATTGGATGCTATCACTGCATTCTAAGTACATACAGCTAATATTATAGCCTAAAAAATTAGATTTAAAAATGTGCTTACAAGGTAGTAACCATCTGAAATGTTTAATAGAACAGCTCTACATGAAATATATAGGTGAACAGATTTGGCTCACTATTTGGCAAGAAACTGGTCAGTTTTGCCTCGGTCACCCTTAATTAATGCATAATAAACAGTTATTAATGATTTATAAAGTGTCTATAAACAATTTACTAGCCATCTATAAGGGGAGTTTTATTGTAAAGTGGTACCAAAATAAGACTAATGTCCTGATTACATGCAGAGGAAAAGTTGGACTTTAAATGGGTAGTTTCATTATTTTTCAGTGGGGTTCTGTGGAAATGTTATGAACAATTAATATCTTCCTAAATAATTTGTAAATGAGCAATCTTTTATCAATCTTATTATAGTCAATCTTGGAATTATTTTAGAATCAGCCTGAAGTGTCACAATCTTTCGGTTGTTTTTATTTTTAGGTTGATATCAGGACCAGATGATCAGATTATCAGTTTTTAGGATATGGGATCAGATGTTAGGAGACCTTCATGATCGATCTCTGGCTCCAGCTGTCCTATTTATCTTGTTTTGCAAAGGCGAAACATTTCTTCTGCACGGAAATCTCTGTCTCAGTAGAGTTTGAATCTGCAGTGGTTCACCTGTCGTCTACAGAGATAAACACTGCGGCGGGGAAAAGTCGTTTGAATTACAGGCCTGATATAAATCCTGTGGGAGCTCCCAGAGACAAGTAATCCCTGTGAATCAGAGAGGACCCCTGCTGTTTATTCTGGGGAAACTCACTCTGATACACTGTGACTTAAACGGCCAGTGTTGCTAAAACATTTGCATGGATTGTTCACATAATACTGTATTTAATGAATGCCTCTGAACGGGGAGGATACCAGTTGATGCTGTTTATAATCCCACTGCAGCCAATTAAATATTTATATAAACTCTCAACTTATTCCAGTATTGTGCCGCTGTATCAGTTTCCATTAGGGCGTTTTTCCTACAGTTGGATAAAGTGCAATTTTAGTGTCAAGCCTCGTTTCTGCTCTTACATATAAACAAATAAAATGAAATTAATGCCCGTTTTCTGAACTTTTTTCCCTCATGGTTTTTTTTCATTGTATTTTAAATGCAAATGAAGCACCCAGCAGATTAAAATGTAAGTGCGACTTCCACTGCAAGATGTCGCCGTGGTTTATCTTGTGTCTGCTGGGGGCTCCACGCTCGGACGTCCTGTGTCCACAAGACGCTGCTGCTTCTCTCCAAAACTGACATGCAGAGCAGCTTCCTGTGGTCAGCCCTCTGAATTACCATCATCTGTCCTCCCTCGTGACAGTTAACAGCTTCCACTTTTCTTTCTTTGTTAGTGCACCAACAAATTCACTTCTGCTTTATTTTTTTCCCCAAGTTTAGCTACTGAAGAGACAAAAGTTTAAATCCTCTCCACGAGCACACCAAATGCCACTTTGAGTCCTTGTCAAGGACAAAAGACGCATGAATCCGTCGCTTTGAGTCTATAAATTCTCTGCTTAATGCGTGATTACGATGTGCTGGATTCAGGAGGTGGACGCTTCTGTTTGTTTAATGTTTCAGCAGGTCTGTGTGTTGGGAGTAGCTTCTTGTGATGATGGAGTGTAAATAATGTCCACGTAGGTCACAGCTGAACGCTGTTGAGTCCAGGGTTAGGTCAGGGCCAGCCGAGTTGGTGAAGTCTCTGTACCGAAGAGGTGAGGATCTTCCATCTTACGTCCCTCCATCTCTTCTGTGGCGAAGCAGCTGGAAAATATTCTACAACAGAAGCAGCAATCAGGAGTCACAATCCTACACACACAAAGACAGGACAGATTCACCTGGATTCAGACAGGAAGTCTTACCTTTCCACACATACCATCTTTACTGCAGTTCTTATTGTCCTTATCTATCGCCTCCTCTTCAACCTGAAAGCACAACGGTTGGTTAAAAGTCTTCTTGTGTACTCGAACAGCATGCAGGCGGGAGATAGTTGTTACCTCTTTCCTCCACTTCAGCTCACAGAAGACTCTCTCGAAGCATTCGTGCATGTAGTTAAACTAAACATTGTCCGTGCGTGGTGAGCACAAACAGAGACGCAGGTTAGGAATGATGAAAAAGAGGTTAACGTTAAAAGTTTTCATAAAAACAGCATCTCACTAGTCTTTGGTAATGATGTAAACTGCATAACACCTGAAATACAGTAGTCCCTCACAACTGCACGTTCGACTTTCGCAGACTCGCTCCTTCGCCGTTTTTCAAAGTAAGAATGAACACGAGAAAATCTATTGTACACGACACGATTGTCAACTTTAATATTACTCACGTGATTGGGACAGTACTGGATACTGTACAGTAAAAAGTTAATGAAAAAATAAAATAGTTCAGACAGGCGCTGCCATTTTGTAGTTTTTTTTTTTCCCCTCAGTAAGCCTCCACTGTATTCTTGCTCATAATGACTATACAGTTTTCCCCAGAAACCAACAGTGCCCTGCCCAAAAGCCCCATTTCCTTCTGCTGAAATACTAGAGGGAAAGATTTGATCTGATGGGAAAAAAATTGGCGCTTATTACAGTGACTTTGGCGCACAGTGGATGCAGAGAGTCGCATGGAACCCCTCGCACCGGACCAGAAACGGAGAAAACTGGACATCCAGACCCATCTGTGAATCTTGAGAGCTGTCAGCCCATGAGGACTTCTGCCATTCGAAGCCCACCGCCACTACCTTGAGCCAGGGAGCCGACCAGAACCGGCAGGGTAGGTCTGCTGAAATGGAACCAAGTCAGAGCGGAACCAAGCCGCTATTGTTCTGCAGAGTCTGGTAAGAAAAATTTAGTAGCTACATGTAAATATGTTGTAGAGTTGCATTCGGGCCCCAAAAAAATCTGATCTGACCCAGCCTCAGCCCGTGGGCATCAATTCTGAACCCCGCCCGACCCAACGAAGTAACAGTATGGTCGGTGGATGTGCGTGGTTAAATAAATGGGGTAGAATGTCGGAGCTGAGGGGATGTTTGTCCTTTCATGGCCGTCAAAGAGCATTAAAACCCTGTTTCTGCCTGCATTCTACATTATTCAGACACGGACTGCTCTGACACGTCTGCTTTGGGATCTCACCTGCTGGGGTCGTCGGCCGCGCGTGTCCGCTGAGTGCAGCGGCTGAACGTCCATTTGGGTGATGGCTCACTGCCTAGCACTACAGTCCCATCTGAAGCTTAACTGAACTTTATTTTACCACTTTCAAGCAAGTATACCTCGCTGCAGCAAACAGAACGGGGAGGAGATGGATCACTTCCGTCCGTCCCCGCCCCCTTCACTCCTTATTTGGAAATGATAGTCCGGTGACGGTTAAGGTTAGCATTATGGTCAAGCTTAAGGTTAAGGTAAGGATTAGCATTACGGTCAGGCTTAAGGTTAAGCTAAGGGTTAGCATGACGGTCAGGGTTCACGTATTTACAGGACTGATTATCACAATAGCGCCACCGTCCTTTCGGGAGTGCAACACTACCACTTCCAAATAAAGATCTGTGACTGACAATGGTCAGTCCCCGCCCCGTTCTGCATGCTGCAGCGAGGGCATACTCACTCTGCGGATGGACTGGGATTCATCCAACTTTCTAGATGCATGGCGCTGCTTCAAACAGCACACAGAGCTGATGTTTAAGGGACTGCTTGAACGGACAACTGAGGACCAGAAATGCAGTTTTTTCGTATTAGAAATAAAGGCCAGGACATAAGCAACACCTGGGCCATGTCAGCAGACAAAGCTAAGTTGCTAAAAACATAATACAATGGCTTCACAGTGTACCTCACTCACCCAAAGTTAACCCAATCTTCGCCAGATACAAGTTCCACCAGAAGACGCAGAGCAGTGGTGAGTCATTTGAGCAGTTTGTCACTAAGCTTAAACTATTAGTCAAAGACTGTGGCTACGCCAATAATGACGAAATGGTAAGAGACCGCATCGTTTTGCCACAAACTCATCGAAGTGCGGGAAAAGTTACTGAGCCAAGGCCCAGAGCTGACGCTAGACAAAGCTATTGAGACAGCTTTCTCCCAAGAGTTAGCGCAGCAACAGCTAAACGCTATGACCACCAGGAAATACATGTACATGCAGTGGGTAAAAGAACAGAAAAACCTGGCTTTGATTAGACAAAAAGACAAAAAGAAAACAAGAAATTGCCCAGTAAAGGCTGTGGTGCTTGTGGAGACACACATTAACAGACAAACAGAAAGTCCAGCAAAAGGGAAACAGTGTTTAAATTGCAGAAAATACAACCACTGTGTGAAGGTATGCAGATCCAAATCTCTTATTTCATTTAAAACTGGATCCAGAGAGGTGTACACAATAAGAGAAACTCAGGAAAGGTTTAACTCAGCTGTATATAGACACCATCACAGAGACAGAAGAAGAGGACGAGGACAGTGCATATGCAGAAATAAGTCTGGGACAAGATGATGTGAACCTAACAATCAAGTTAGACACAGGCACACAAACATGATACTCACAAAAGAGTTTAAAAAGCTCATGCCAAAAATGATTTTGAAGAAAGACAAGTACAAGCTGTATGGATGTGGAGGACAGCCACTTAAGGTGACAGGTCATTGCACCCTTGACAGCAGATACAAAGACAAAATGACAACACTGACGTTCCACGTCATAGACTGCAATAACCCATGTATTCTAGGCTACAAAGCTTGCAAAGCCCTTGGACTCGTAAAAGTCGTATATGCAGTCTCCACTGCAAACAACACAGAAACCACCAACCAGCCAACTGATTCAATAAGAGAATACTATACTCTGATGTTTTCGAAGACATTGGTGCTTTTCAGGATGAATGCAGATTCAAAACTGGTTCGAGTGTTACACCAGTGGTTTGTCCCCCAAGGAGAGTGTCCTTGGCTCTCAAAGAATGCCTGCAACAGGAACTAGAAAACATGGAACAACATGGCATCCTATATTGTCACGATCTCGAGGTTGTGGTGGACCCATTTGCAGGCAGGCAAACGAAGCAGGAGTTTAAAAATAAAAATGATTT
>JARVGS010001283.1:16684444-16696297 GCA_031762315.1 Hypsolebias antenori
ATACACTGTATATGTTGGTGGGGTTTTTGTTATGTACTTTAATTGAACAAATGATTAACGACTAATTTGAGTGGCAACACATCCAGAACAAAACAAAACAAAAAAAAAGCCTTCCAGGAAAAGAAGATACTTTTAGAAGATATACATAATTATTACTTTTTATAGCCCCAAAACATATCTTCTTCTTCTTCTTCTTGGCTTCTTGTTCCTTCAGGGTTTGCCTCAATGAACTAACTCACATGAAGACTTGGCGATTGTTTTTATGCTGGATGCCCTTCCTGATGCAATCACAGACCACCGAGCTACCACAGCCCTCTGTGTGGAGCAGAGAGCTGCCTTCTGGGGCACCCCGGGGAGCAGATGGTGGAGGTTAAGTACCTAGCCCAAGAGCCCAAAGTGGGGCAAACAAGGGTGCTTCATCTTTCCTACATTTTGACATTGTCAGTCTGGGGAGTCGAACCGACAACCTACCAATCACAGGCTTGCCTTTTGGCCCTGAGCTGAACATGTTTAATGTGCACCCTGTCTCTCACCTATTGAATGCTGCACACAAGAACCGGAACGTTTCGCATTTGTTGGTAATTTTTTGTTCATTTTTTTTAGTTCTTATAATTATTTATTATTATTATTATTTCTATTATCATTGTTATTTATTAATTATTTATTTGAATTTTATTCTTGTATTATTCTTACTAGGGCGGCTGTGGCTGAGTGGTTACAGCAGTCGTCCTCCAATACAAGAGTTGGGGGTTCGATTCCACCAGCATTCACATGCCAAAGTGTCCATGGGCAAGACACTGAACCCCTCATTGCCTCCGATGTGTGCCCCATCATTGTATGAATGTAATAAAGCTCTGATTATTCTTTGTAAATTTCTAGTAGCATGCTGTATGAATTGGTAAGAGGACACAGATTGTAGTGTAAAGCGCGAGTGTCTTGAAGAGAGTCAGAGAGTCTTTATTGTCATTCGCACCACATGTACATGTGATGAAACGAGATTATGTACACAGAGTCTCAGTTACATCCAACAATAAAAATTAAGAGAAAAACAGTAATAACATCTAAGATATGAGCTAAGAAAAACAACAACTAAAAATACACTAAGCACTAGTATCATAGAACAACATTACTCCAACCAGCAGCACAGTCCATTTACCATTATTCCCTCTCAGTATTTTCAAATAAAACCATCTAAAACCACAGTATTTAGCTACTGTGGCTCTGAAGCTGGGAGGACATTTTCACAGAAGTAATAGTTTTGGACTTGTAAAAGATTTGACAAGAACCAGAAAAAGGCTCACACACAGCTGCGTTTCACTACCGGCTCGTTTATTTGCTCCAGCTAAAGTTTGAAGTACAACTTTTTATCAGACAATTATTAAAATATGCTTCCAATGTTTGTTTTACTCCCACAATTAATTTATAGTTTTATTATAAAAGACCGCAGCCACTTAAACACAAAACTGCTACAAAATTCTGAAGGTATTGCCAAGATTTTATTCATTTATTTTTTTATTATTGTTGGGTGCAAGAGACCCGTTAGCTAGAACAAACAAACTCATTGTTCAATGATAAAGATACCTTTCTTGTTGTTGTTGAACGTCTATGTCAGGGCCATTCAACTGGTGGTCCGTGGGCCATGTCTGGCCTGCAGGTGATTTCAATCTGGCCCACTTTATTGAAACATAAAAAAATATATTGGGGGGGGGGTCTGGATTTGGGTTCTGTTAATTTAATTCACGAATCAATGCAATAAAATAAACAAATTTAAACGGTATAACAGATCATTGTAAACTTTGGTTTATTTACATAATGACTTTATCGCTGGATGTCCCGCCCCTGAGCTGTTGGCACTCAGAAACTGCAGTTTAGATGAATAGCCCTGGTCTATGTTGTTACCTTTTGGCTCCTACGTTTACATTTTAAATGGCTCTAAACACATTTTCCAAGCCTACATTATTATTGCAGGACATTTAATATCAGTTTTTAATATGATACATGTCAAACTGAGACATGAAAACCAACATTTGGTCTGTCGACCCGTTGTTGTCCTCTTCCGACCCCACGGTGATTTTAGAGGCTGCAGTCGATGTGAGCTCTGACGTTATTGTGGAAAAACCAACAGCTCTGCTTTATGAACTGAGCCCGAGACTGTATGCTGTGTGGTTTTACAGAGACTGGTGATTTTTAACAGTTTTCAGTGAGCTCCGAGGTTTGCACGCACGGACGTTTGTGCACTCCGTCCTAGCGTACAGCTGTGTGGGAGGATGTGAGGCGCAGAAAAGTGAGAGCAAGGACACAAAAGTGACATTTTCACACGGATTTATCAGTTTGCTTGTGGGCCCGCTTTCCTCCTGCCCCTCTTGGTTCTTCTGTTTAGTTTGGAGACGTGAAATGTAAAGTCGGGTCACGCCGTGCAGCAGAGATGAAAGACGGGATGAGAAAACTGGGGTTGGAAAAGACTCGAGGGTGGAAACTTGGTGCGATCTCATCACCGCTTTGGCCAAACAGTGCGTCATCCATCAACTTCTTCATGATCTCATGGCTGCTTATCATCCCAAAATATGGACATTTCACAACAGCTGATAAAAAAAACCACACTTTTATAATTTTCATAACACTTTTAATTTTACCAAAGATTTTTTCACATCTTAAAAGCAGTGCCTTATAGTTTCCTTTATGTATAAATTTACAAAATGGGTCAAGCATGTTCAAGGAGGAAACAGACAAACAGATGGTGGGAAGCCCCTTCATTTAAACGATGATGTTTGCAAACAACCAGTGTACCATAAAACCATCTCGACCGTGGAGCTCTTGTCTCTCTTGTGCTGAAGACTTCTGAAAAATGCAAACATTTCCATTTTTAAATACCAAGTTAAAAATCGCAAAATTTAGTTTTAGAGTTGTTATCTCATCAACATGAGCATCTTTTTAAAGTTCTTCCAGCCAAATGAGGAAAATTTAGGTATTTCAATTTGTTTTCCACTTCTGTAAAGATCTAACCAGGAGCTGAGTGCTTCACATAACAAACATCCTACATTAGGTTTACCACCAACAAAACATACACAAAAACAATAATTTCTCTACATGTAGAGGAAGAAAAACAAGTGTTTGGTGACAAAACACAGCTGTACCACTGGTATGAACATCTGAACACAGGTTATGATGCTGTGACGTTAATCTCACTCCTAACTTCTGGTCACAAGGACTGAATAAAGATTCTGAAACTGAGAACTTTCATCCTCAAAATTTATAGAAAGAAAGTAAAAAAAAAATAAAATTTAAACACGTTTTTGAGGTCCTTTTTTTTTTTTTGGAGCGATCCACACTCCACAGTCACACCAACACATCAAACACACACTGAACAACACAAACCGTCTATGCTCATATATATATATTTATAAAGAGTCTTGTAAAAAAAAAAAAAAAAAAAAAAAAAAAAAGTCCCAATAACCAGCATTGGTTTAGAAATGTCTCTGGGCTTCAGTGCAGCATCATGGCTAATAAAACTGGGATGATGGTGAATAAGGACAAAGACGCCAGCTGTGCTGCAGAGCTGCCGATGCTCCTCTGGACGTTTGGCTCCATCACAGCAGGATCATCTGAGAGAAGAAACGGAGAAGGATGGTCAGAGTTCGATTTCATCACTCAGGAATGGTAACCACACCCAGCTGAGCCTCACTTAGATGTAGCGTACACTGATGGATGTGACTGATATATATTATATAAAAAAAAAAGTTTCTAACCTGCTGGGAGCCGGTTGGAGGGGTTGTGAACTCCTCCAGCAGCAAAAAACGTAACTTTTCTTTCGTCTTTTTTCGCTTCCTCTGTTTTGGCTTCCTCTAATTGAGTCTTTGCAGATCCTTTATGTCCAACAACGTCCACTCTCAGCCTCAGACATTCCTTTCCATGATGATGCAGTGGTTTGGCTGAAAAATGTGTCAAAAGAACAAGTTCAGTCATCATACAGCTTAAAAGACCACAGCAGATTGCTTAAAAAAAAAAAAAAGAAGCTAATAACACTTACAGATGTAGTAATAGCTCTCCCCCTGCTTGAACTCGTTCCCCAAGGTGAAGGGCGTGAAGCGCTGGAATTTCTCAGAGAATTTCTCCGGCGCGTGGGGAGAGAAGGGGCGCGAGCATTCCCAACGGAGCTGATCGAAGGAGTGAGGCTTACACACCTCATAGTCCTCCCTCTCCACCATGTACAGCACGTAGCGCTCGGCTGAGTGCGACGGCACCTCGCCATGGGTGTAGTGGGGGCAGATGATGTCCAGATAGTCATTAATGCGCACCTTCACCGTGTAGTCGTCCTCTTGGAAGCTGCAGGCACAAAGAGAAACAGGAGGTTAGCGACAAATCACCACATCCAGAGAGGATTCTTTTAATTCTCTGACTGTAGAAAGTACTGTTTCCTAACTGTGCCACACATTTGAGTAAAAAAAAAAAAGTTTTCAGAGAAACAGACAGACATCACGCGAGGACACTCAGGTTTCGGTTCACCTGCATCAGCTCATCTTTGTAGCAGAATTAGAAAGAGCCCGATCAGGCTGGACTCGTTTCGGCTGTTTTTAGACAGGAGGGCTCGATATGCACCACTACAACACCTGTCTCACTTCTCCCTCATGCAGAAACTCACCTATCAGGTAAATGAGATTGTAGATGACAGCTCAGCTCACCCGAACAGTATAATCTTCTCAACTCATGACCTGTAAATCTCTGCTTTCTCATTTTAAACTATTTGTAGTTGCTGTCAGATTAGCGTCCTCACCTACACGTCTTGTCAGCCTGTTCTGAACCGAGGCTGTTTTGCTCCTTGCATTTCACTACAAGTTCACTAAAGACGTGGACAGCAGAGGTAGAGACACGCAGACGCTAGCTTCCTTCTTTTCATCTGTAGTTTTATTGTTCATTGCAAGCCTTCCTGTCTCCTCTCTGCTCACTTCCTGTCCTTCCCATGGCCCAATAAAGTAGATCAGCACAAATCCCATGCAGAATCAGTTTTGGGAACAGATTTAGAGGAAGAAAAATAGTTTATGATGTCCCCGTGACGGACTTCTGACCTGTCCAGGGTATCCCCCGCCTCCCACACAGTGATAACTGGACATGGGCACCAGTGACCCCCGCAACCCAAAAAGGAAGAAGCGGGTAAAGACAATGGATGGATGGAAAATAGTTTGAGTAAAAATGTGACTAACTTGTCTTAATAATAAATAAGATGCAGGTGAGGCCATGAATGCAACGTGCAGCTGTCTGATTTGTGTTTCTTCTTCTGGGGGGGGATCTGTCAACAGCCAGAAGGTGAAGAGAGATGTTTTTATTTGCGTGTTGCTTTCATTACATCCTTGGGGGCAACATGTTCTACTCCTCAAATCAAATCAGGACTTGAGCAGCTCAGAGGCAGCTTCTGGATGCTCGTTTCATTTGTTCTGAGAGAAAGTGACAAGAAAACGGCTCCAGTGCATCTGCTGCTGTTTATTCAGTCTGCTGTGAAAAGACGGTGTGTGTGTCATCAAAGCTTGAGACGTGCTGGCCCTGACCCCCCCCCCCCAGCACCTCCATCCCTTTCCTTAGCGTCCTGTTGTTGTGGCTCCTGTCAAGACCCCCAGACCAATTCACAGACACGCAGGCTCCGTGTAAAGGCCTCTAACCCCTCCTTCCTTCCTCCTCCTCCTGGTTAGTGCTAACGTACCTGTCAAAACATGCTTTGTTAGCGCTTGTGATCCGGGGCTAACAGGCTGATCGCTCTGCTATAATCAGCGCTTTCTCTCCGAAAAAAGAAAACTCGACTGGTGTGTTTTGCACAGGTGTATATAAATACGCGTTCCTCCGTAAGAAGAGAAGAGTTGCATCTGTAGAAGCTTAATTGGCCAAATAATGTCCTTTTCCGTCTCGTTTCCCCCCCTCTACTGCTTTCTTCAGTCCAGACTGTAATAACAGGGTTGGAGCGAAACAAGACGTTTGGAGCTCTCGAGTGGTTCCCTCAGAAGTGAAGAATAGCCTTAAATTGTGTGGGCTACACCTTTTTCCCACACTGCGCCCTTGTTAGCGGTCTGGCCTACACACCATATGAAAACACAGGCTTGTCAAAAGCCAACAAAACACTGGGACTCCGTTGCCGATTTCATTCACGGCTCGCAGTTTTAAGAAAAACTGCCTTTTTTATCCTTCTCCGTTCCCCTCCTCCTCTCCTCTGATGAGTCTGGCTAATTAAAAGCTGTTAGGGGTCTGGGGCCAATGCATTTTGTGGAAAAGGAGGGGAGGTGAAACGAATAGGGTGTAATTATACCCTTTGCCTCCCCAAAGACAGAAAGCCTGAAGGCTACAGGGCCCCTTCAACCCCTCCACCTAAACCCCCATGGAGCTCTAGCTTGACTAATGTGTGAAGGTGTTCAGTGGTTCAACGGCGTCCTCTCAACCATGGCAGTTTGTCTTTTCTGTCGTATTATCTTCAAGCAATGGTTTAAATCCCTTTAAAGTCAGGTTCTGTGGAATGTTTATAAATAGTTAGCATCTTATGTGCTATAGATAGATCTTTAAACAACATTTAGAAGATATTAATTGTTCAAAATCTACGACGGAGCTTTAGGTCCATGCTAAGAAAAAATAAAATAAAAAAAGCCATAAAATTACGAGAATAAAGTCATACGAGATTTATTTTTTTTTTCCCTAGCTGGTGGCCTTCCCCCCCCCCCCCACGAGTCCTAATCCCGACGCAACCTGTCAAACAAGCCAGTAGGCGTGTCAGAAATGATCAAGCTAAATGCTCCTATAAGTGAGTCGCTGTGTGTCTTCAGCCTCTTTCTGGTATATTTACTGAAGCCTTCTCACAGCGCTGCATGCACAGTTTCTCACTGAGCGCCAACTAAAGTCATGACGTAATGACGTCGCGTATATGCGTCCCGGAAGCGGCATACAAAAACACAACAGTAGGTGGCAGTATTGGAACACGTTTTGAGTAAAAGCGTCAATAGCAGTAAAGTTTAACAAACATTCTTCATTTTACCACAGTTAAAGTGCAGTGAACCTGTTTTATCGTGTCGGAGTTCGGATAATATTACGACTCATGTAGCTTTGGATTGGTCATTTATTGACAAGCTTACTGGATTGATTGACAGGTCGAGTCATGGATCCGACTCGTGGGGGAAAAAATAAAATAAACAGTTGTAGAAAAAAAACCAACAACTCCCATATGACTTTATTCTCATAATATTATGGCTTTTAATTTTTTTTTTCTTAGCGTGGCTTTAAAGCTCTATTGTAAAAATCTTTCCAAGGAAACACCTTTAAAAAAAATCTCAAAGTATTTATTTTGAGCATAAGTAAAGAAATATTAACAATCCCTTCTTATCTTCCTCACACTTTTCCTGCGTCTCCCTGCGTCTGCGCTCACCTCGGACTCAGTTCTCAGGACAGTGAAAGTCACATAAACGTGATAGCTATGTCCTTTGCGAGATCCCGGGGCAGATGCTGCAAACCTACTTTACACACATCTTCTCCTGCGCTAGTTTCTGTGTGTGTGCGCGTGCTTGTATGAGATTTTCTGGAGAGCTTTATTCAGGGCGTCTCGAGCCTCAGGCTGATGAACATCTGCTTGTCAGGGTTCCTGTGGAGTCTCCAGCGAGTTTGTGTTTGTAGGATAAAGGTGTAGGTAAACAGCGAGGGTGGGAGGCTGCTGTCTTTGTTCCCCTCTGCAGGTCATTTCTCACCACAGAGCGACTCCAGTTTTTGTGTCAGCGTGTGTGAGGTTGGAAGCGCTGGTGGTTATTACAGGAGGCGACTCCATTCCAACACGTTCCTCTCCTCACTGGAAGCTTTGAAGTCTCATCGTTGTCCCTTCTTGCTCCCCTTACGTTCCACCCCTCCATCCATTCAGCCTGTGAAGCTCGGTCAAACAGCTGACGCAGGAACGTCTGTTTTGTTACTCTGTCGAGGGAGGACTTTCAGAGCCGGCGGTCGGGTCAAGAGGTCAGAGTTGAGAGTCGCAACTGCTCAGACGCTAGGATCCGAGTCACGGCTGATGATAAATGCTTCAACACACATGCAAGCAGCGAGTCCGCACCACTAAAACACCAAAACAAGTGCACTCCCCACCCCCTCCTCCATTTGTTGCACAGGTAATCAAAGGAAAGTGTGCAAGCTCTGGAATGTCACAACAGAGGGGGCTGCGGTTTGGATCCCACTGGAGCTCTAATCCCATTCCATCACACTTTTTACTGCAAGGTTTAAACTTAATATCCTATTAATTTGCTGCGGTATGACAGACTCACGCCTCCTCTCACACGGACCAAGGACCTGACAGAAGGTCTAATGGGTTTTTAGCTGCTCATATTATAGTCAGTCTAATATACTCTGACGTCTTTCTTTATTAGCTTTCAGTGGGATTGAACAAAAGGGAATTCAGCCTCTGCTGCTTCTGTTGTTGAAAATCCAAATCATAACTCTGCAGTTTTATTATAAAAACACTCCAGATGAGACTCTTAACAACCAACGATAAAAAGTGTTTCTTTATTATTTCAATTCTGAACTTCTTCATTTATTCCTTCTTCATCCATCACTGTCTTCACTCCCCTCCCTCAGTCTGCCTTGCTTTTATTAGTCCACGACCCCCCCACCCCGCTCTATCTTCTGTTTTGTCCCGTCTCTTCAGGCTGACATAATAAACTGCAGCTCTTCATTCAGGCTAATTTCTCAATGCAAACGTCTTTCTTCACTTCACCCTTCTCCCATGCGCCCTCGGCGCCCCCCAAAAATCTTTTCACCCATTCCTCTTTCTTGAGCCTCCCAATTTGTGAGCAATAAAAATAAAAAAGACCAAATGGTATCTGGTTTAATATGCTGTGAGGGTGGTTGCAGAGGATTAATCTGTTTGTCTAATGGAAACCAATAAAATACATTTAAATAAACTTAAATTATAATAATCAAAAAAACACAACTTCTATTCCCACTATCACCTTCAGGGGGCGACGGGGAGCTACAAGTGGACATCATCCCAAAGTATGCATGAAATGTTATGAATGAGCCGTGTCCACACGCTCACATGCACACACACTTTAAGAGCGATTTAGGGTAAAAGCAGGCCTCTGCAATGTTAGTTCGGGTTCCTATTGGTGGAAAACTACGGGGGGACAAACAGAGAAAGGTCTGTGAGAAAAAAGGGGGTGTTGATGGAAGGAGAGGGGAGGAAGTCTGGACCCGAGATAAGGAGGCGAGAGGAAGAGAAGAGAAAAACAAGAGGTACTTGGATACCTTGATGAGGGATGGTGATGTCCTCGGAGCAGAAACCATTTGTAATGACTACCCCCCCACCCATCCACACACACACACACACACACACACACACACACAAGACAAGCATGACGGATGGATTAATCTGAAGAGGGCAGTTAAATCAGCAGGGGATACTAAAAAGCCCTCTGATTAGGATTGGTAAAGCTGAATGGAGGTTATTTCGATGGATTGTATCAGAAAGATTACGGCTGCTGCTAAAAGAAACGTGGTTACATCACAAAATATTAGATCATCTACACAGCGAGGGGCAGCAGAATGATGGTTTTGTGTCTGTGGGTCAGATTACAAACTCACTGTAATCTGCCCCTTAGTGTTGTGTGCTCTCATTCTAGTGAGATTAGGGAACTAAATATGGGCTGAAGAAGGGACTATGAACAAAAAGTAAAAAAAAAAAACAAAAAAAAAAACAGCAGGAACAAGATGTACAAAACGAACGACAGGTGGGGTAGATGTCGACCACCTTCACGTCAGACTCAATCTCAGGGGTAAGAGGCATGTAGAGGCAGGCACTGGCTGCTTCACATAGGCAGAATATTGTATTACACCAAACTCCCGATTAAAGATCTCTGCTGACACGCTGGAGGCCCGGGACATAGACCCAGGCTACAGATGATGGATGAAGGCAGCCTTATAACAGAGATAAGGCGAAGGGGTGTTAATAGCATCCAAGGATGAGAGCTTGGTTGAATTAATAAGAAACAAGACAAAGTGCCGAGGGCCCGCGGTCAGTCCTGGGAGGAGACCCAGCTGTTTGGAAAGATGGGAGAGGAACAGACAGGTACAGAGGGAGGAGCGCACTCCCGCATGCACAGCTGACAGAGTTGAGTATAGTAACAGTAGGGAGGAATGCTGTCTGTAGCTAATATTAACACCCCCATGCTCCCTCAAGCCTCCCCCCGTCAGAGTGTGTGTGTGAGTCACACATTTATCATGCCTCGGTAAGGCTGTCTAAGGTACCAACCACTCCCTGTTCAAAACTCTTGACGTGAAAACGCGCACAAGCAATTAAAGACACGCTCACGTGCCGTCAGGTCCAAAACAAAAATAAGACTGCTCCCAGTTAAAGACCAGCTCATGGGGAGCGCAAGTTCAACCTCACCCTCGCACAACGCTAATAAATCCACACACGCCTAGACACGTAGTGGAAAAACAAGACGGGACCAGACTCCACCTGTCATGGAAGAAAGTAGTGCACAGTCGGCGCATCCAAATCTGTGCCCAGACTGAGCCGTAATCAGCGGAGCTGCGAGAGACTGTTTTAAAAGACACGACTCACGGCTGCCATCTGGTCACTGTCCTCCTCCTGGAAGATAAATCACTGCAGGTCCACAAACAGACCAAGAATCAATTAGCATCAATTATCGCCCAGAGTCTTAAAACTGATCTACATAATCCACTAAATCTGAAAAGAGGGGATAGTGGGAGAGGACGCGAAGGAAATAAGAGAACAATTGCGTGAATCAGGTGGCATGTTGTACATCGAACCTCAACAAGCTCCGATGTGTGGAAAAAGTTAATCCTGTGTTGAGTTTATGTTTGTTTATATGTGTCAGGGTCTATGTTTAACCACAACATACAAGGGATTAGTTATTCTATGTTTTTATTTAGGTTGTGCAACTCCCATTTGACAGCAGAAGTAGTCCAGGGTCAGATTAGAGGCAGCACATGAGAATGTGTCTTTATGTTCCCTCTTTCTCCCCCACATCCTCTCTCTTCCTTACATCTACCTAATTCAGAGCTCCAGTTTCTCTCTGAACTTGCCTTGTGGTCTCACCTGAGCCAGACACCCACCACCACCACCGTCATCCTCATCTGTCTGTGGTGACTCAGGTGTACAACTCAGGTGTTTGAATCACGCACGGCCTCACTAATGACACAAACACTGCTCACTAAGGGTTTTCAACTACACGTCACATCCAATTATCAAGGCTATTGTTTTCTCTTTTAACCTCCTGCTTTATCGTCACTGGTTAAGGACAATTAGTAGAGCCAGCAATGTAATCAAGACATAAGACTAAAAGTCCATAACGGCTTTGCCCCTTTTTCTGCCTCTGGGTGACAGGCTTTAATCGACCAGAAAAAAAAAGAATAATATATAAGCATGTGGACCATCCTTCTGTTTCAGCTCCAAAGTAATAGATACTAAAATGACACACACATACACACAAGCAGAAACACACGCTAAAAGCTCAATAAATCGTGCTGCGATATGTCAAGCTCAATCGATCCCACTGAGTGGCCGGATAGCATTACATTTCTGACCTCAAAGCTAAATCATCAGCACTGCGTGGCCCCTGTCCTCCCTTCTGGATATCTGTTCTCTAATGAAAAAAAAAAAAACACTCTTTGCAGATGCTCCATTTTGATAGAAACATATTAAGCAATTATTGGCTAATAAACACACCTTTTTATGACGCACACGCAGGTGCAGACCCCGTAGAGAAATCGGGACATGTTAATACTCGTCAGTCTATTTTCTACTACTAGAGTATGTCTGTGTGTGTGTGTGTGTGTGTGTGTGTGTGTGTGTGTGTGTGTGTGTGTGTGTGTGTGTGTGTGTTT
>JARVGS010001283.1:16734357-16744722 GCA_031762315.1 Hypsolebias antenori
TATGTGTTTTTTGAACATTATGTAGGGTACTGTGTTAAGATAGGTGGAGTGCTTGGTAACTGTACATGTACAGGACTGTACTGTACATGTACAGTCTAAGTGGCGGCTTGTGTGAACATCGGTTTACGTTCAAATCGGTATAAGACCGGGCCGTTGTAACGGAACTAGGTCGTATACTGAGGACTACCTGTATTTAATACCTACCACTATTCTTGTACTTAGTGTAATTTCAACCCACTTGAATACAGTATCTTGCAACAAGAACATTAAGGTTTACTTGCATTGCTTGTTCACTTTCAGTCCAGAAAAAAACACTCATCTTGAAAACTACAAACATTCACTATTCACATCTCTCAGTGATGGGAGACATGAGTGTAGAGAAAGACAGCTGTGTCTTCTGAGCCCCGTCATTACATTTGTTGTTGTGGGTTGTGTTGAAAATTTTTACAAAATAAGGAATTATTCTCATTCAAAAATACTGCTTTATGGAAAGAATATTTTACAATCACTTTAATGAACAACCATTAGGAAGCATTAGATAAAATGAGTTGAGGTTTATCTGAGATTCAGCGCAGTGATTATGATAGTTTATCAAATATTAGGTAACACAATTGTGAATTAGATACCTGAATGTGATGCCATTATACCAACAAATGTTACCATAAAAACATCTCCACAAACACGTTTGACCTCGGAGTTAGTGGGTTTATATTACAGTGTGTCGTTTTAATGGACCACCGCTGATGATGTAAGAAAATGGCTCAATCTATGAAATGAAAATCTGCAATCTGAACGGTCAAACCATAGAGCACAAATCTGCAGAGAATTAGCACAGTGATGGCAATAGCTGTGTTATACAATTGTCAGCATAATGCCCAAGTACTCGTTGTCATTATCGAAACAGTTTGTGTACGTCTGACTTCTGATGGATGTGGAGGTCAGATGTCAGGTTCAGATCCGGGCAGAGCAGCGAAAATATAAAGCTCAATGGTCTTGGTTATGAAACCGCAGCAGATAATGAGCAAAGGCATAGATGAAATCTCATCATCAACAAAAAGCTTTCATCAGCATATTCCGGCAAATTGATAAAAGAATGCATGAAAGTGTCCGCAAACCCCTAGAAATGATCAATAACCTATGAATATTAAATCTCCTTTTTATAAAGGATTTTACCATCTGGGCTTTATTCTCTGATGGTAAAAACTTTGTCCCTGACAACAACTTTTTTTTTTTCCAGGATGTACTGTTCGGAGTGCACAGATTATGTGTGAGGCAGCTAAAGTTAAACCCTAAATCCTGCTGAGACATTAATTTCAGACTTTGATAGGTTTGCTTGAGGTAACTAACCCCCCCCACCCCAGCCTCCACCAGCCCCCAAACCAAACGCTCATCTGGGGAATGAGAAGAACAGCGCTGAGAAACTGAAAATGAGGCTCCTGCAACATGAAGCCAATCCTGTAATGTAATTACATGAGATAAGGAGATTGAGCTGAGGTTTAGTGCATGTCTTGACAAAATGAGAGAGGTTATTTGAGTTGAGTTTGAGTTGGGGGGGTCTGATGGGATGATGCACACATTCTACCAGCTTTAGCTGCTGCCTCTCAGGGTATCAGGGCCTTTGTTCTTCCATGTGCCGACATGCACATGTCCAGATACAGACCCCAGACATGCTCGTTTCCAGGTGTAGTGACACGTTGACAGAGCTTTGTTTGTGCTTTTCGGTTCCTGTTTGTCATTTAAAAGCACAATAACCTACATGAGATGGAGATCTGTGATTGTCAGACGGACTGCCTCAGAGTGATGGCTTTACCTCCAGGTTAGATTCACAAGCATCGTTTACTGCAGAGATCTTTAAAAAGCCGAGATTGTCTTGTGAGAATAGAGCAGACTTTTACAGGAAAACAACAGTTAGATGTCATTCAGTCTAGAGACAAAATGTCAAAAGACATTGTGAGGATTCAACGTTTTCAATTAGCATTTAATAAAAGAGGAGCAGAAAATTTTTAACCTTCAACACGCTATTAGATAAAATGGAAACAGGTTTACTAACATGTTGATTTTAGGTTTATTGAATTATTTATTCATGATGAATACACGTCAATCTATCACTTACTAAATAGCCCGATGAGTGAAAAAAAATACATGTAACAGTAGTTTGTTTTATCTTTATACTTTTTTTTTTTTCAGGATTGCTTATTTATCCAACAAAGTTCAGTCAGGTCATCTGGACGGGTTCTTTTTTTGTTGAGATGTTTCGTCCTTCATCCAAAGGACTTCATCAAGATGTTTCGTCCTTCATCCAAAGGACTTCATCAATCCAAGCCACAAACAAACTAAGCCTCACAAGCAGCACACCCACACAGTGGACCAACCAGTGGGCTTGTGGGACTCACTTTGTTCGTGGCTCCTCAGATTGATGAAGTCCTTTGGATGAAGGACAAAACATTTCAACAACAAAAAAGAAACCGTCCAGAGGACCTGACTGAACTTTGTTGGACTTTCTACCTGGATTGTTGAACATGAACTTTGAAGATTGTTTATTTATGTTGTATTGAAACATCACATGTGAGTTAGATCTTTTAGGAGTGACTCAACTTTGTGTTTTTATGTTTATTACAGTTGGTTTTCCACTTTACGGAAACTGAGAATGGCCAAATTTGTGATTTAATTCATTTCACATACCGTACTGTATTCATTTTCCAGATCACTTAACTTTTCAGTTAACTCATGATCCTCGTGCCAGTTAATGTTTGTGAAAAACTAATTTTCTCAAGACAATTAGTGAGAATCTGTTGCACCATATTCATCCACCCAGTCTCTACGATAACAGAACAGTAATCTCCTTCACCTTCTGCGAACCAAATTAAGGACCATGGGAGATCGGGCATTCTGTGTGGCTGCCCCCCGCCTCTGGAACTCCCTCCCTGACTATCTGAGAGCTCCACAATCACTGATTGACTTTAAAAAAGGCTTAAAGACCTTTTTTTTTAAGCAAGCATATTCTGTCTCCACATGAATTTATCACTGATTTTAGTTGATTTTATCATTGATTTTAGTTGATTTTATCACTGATTTTTGTTATTTTATAATTGATTTTACTTGATTTTAATCACTTATTTTTATTTTATCTTTGATTTTAGTTGCATCTTGTAGCACTTTGAGATTTTTGTTAATGAAAAGTGCATTACAAATTAAATTCATTTTTATATTATTATTATTATTATTATTATTATTATTATTATTATTATTATTATTATTATTGTCATTTCTTTAGATTCTTGGGTTTATGTGTTTCTTCCTTCATGTAGTCAGCTCCTGCTTCACCTGTTCCCAATCACCCCAGGTGTTCATCATTATGTCTCATTAGTGCCCCTTTAAGTTCAGCATCTTTGTGTTTCTTGGTTGTCTGTGTATTGTGCTGTCATGTTCCATTCCTCCATGTCCTGTTGTATCTCATGTCAGCCTTTGTTTTCGATCTTTAGTTAATACATTAGAATTCTTTGTTTTATCTTCAAGTTCCCCACATCTGTCTGCATCTTGGGTACAAACGCCACAGAACAGTTTCACGTCCCACATGGAGAGCTGCCTTTGACCCCACCCCTCGCTGCCTCAGTCCACTCAGAAGACACACTGAGGTGGCCACAACATGTCTCAGTCCTGGACTGAAGCCTTTGATAAAAGAGCCTTTGGAGGATTGTGGTACAAAATTGAGCTGTTCTTGCGTTACCCCCAGTTCCACCACTCAGTATTGCCATCACGGCACACAGAGATGGTCATAACAGTACCACATTGATCAATGTTGGATATGCTTAACCTGACATTTTCAATATGAATCAGTTGCCAAAACAACTGTTTGAATCTCTGATAGAGAAATATCCCTTTTGTTTCAATGCAAATTGATAATTTCTATTTACTGCAACAAACAAGATTTTCTTGGTCACAGTATATAAACAATATTATGACAAAATGAGCTTGACTCTTTTGAAATAATAAGAAAATACATTTATAGACATGTCCTCTGTCAGCTTCTGTACATCAACATGATTGGCTGAAATTACTTGAATGAACCAATACATTGTCAAGTTTTTTTAATATTAGTCGTATTGTTCACTTTGATTTTTCAACCAAGAGGACGGACTCAAGTTTTTCATACGTTTCACTGAAATGCTGAACTCACATAGCTTGAATCAAAATAACTTTCAATAAAACAAAACAAGTAAACAAAAACCATACATTTGAGCAACACAGTTAAAAAAACTGACCTTAATAAAATATCTGAATTAAACTTTAAAGACTTTTGACTAATACAAGATACATTAAATGACAACCACATATATAGTTACTATATTTTGTTGGGAAACGGTCAAAATGGGCTAAATTTGTTGGCCTTTTTCACAAAGTACCGTAATTAAGCTATTGAAAAACAATCTGAATGCAACAACTAGTCTTAGCTCTTATAACAAACATATGTATGCCAGGCCAGAGTCCACATTGCTCAGAGCATCAGAGCCATTTGAGATCTGAATTTGTTATGCACTCTCACACTCACACACATCACCACAGTGTCCCACCAGGACAGCCTGTTATTTTTTTCCTCTCATTAATTCCTCTGTTTGGACAGAGCACTACTTATCGAGTTCCAACGTGCTCACAGCTTCAGTCGTGTTCATCAACGTGTGTGTGTGTGTGTGTGTGTGTGGGGCGGGGGAGCAGACGGCTCAGCTGCTAGTTGCTGAATTGTTGGACTATTTGAGAGACTGTTCTGGATAAAAGTGGAGATGGGTGCAAATATGCTTGCTTTATATGCAGAACAAAAATGTAGTCAGAGTCAAAAAGAGGCAAGAGGGAGATTAAGAGGCAATATGGGGACAAAACAGTTACATAGAAGACCATATGTCTCCTGATCCAACGCCTCACTGCAAGTTGCTCTTATGTGCATGGTTTTAAAAATAATCATTTCACAACAACAAATAAAACATGGAGATAAACATGGAGATTTGTTTCTTATAAAATGCTGGGATGGAAATAGGTTCTTATTTTCTTCCTTTTTCCAGAAGTACCCTACATTTGAATTCATAGAAATTCATTCATTAATCCTCACCCCAAATTTCCTTTTGATTATTGAACACAAATCCTGAGGATTACAACATATTTTTATTCTTTCAAAGAATTTTCTTTTACATTTAAGGGTAATCCAGCAAAGTTTAATCTTCATATATGCTGTAAGCTTAGCAAAAATACAGGGAAAGTTGTCTAATACTCTGGCCAAGGTTAATATGCACTTTTCTGTGTAACTGTTCTACAATAAGATTTTAAAATGTTTCAATTACAGCATGCACAATGAAGAATAACTCACAGAACAAATGCTTTGGTGATCATAGGCATAATTTCAAACCGAAAGGTCATTGTTTTCCTCGACTTACTGTGCATCTGGAAAATATTAGAACACATGGAAATGCATTGTTTTCACTGCTAGTTAGCAGTGCTAGTTACCAGTAACTCTGGTTACTGAGTTAGCTATAATCAAATTTTTGTGATACAATTATCAGATTGTTTACAACAGACTATAATTCACTAAATATATGTTGAAATTGTAAACTGGACTAGAAGCCCAAATGTGATGTCATCACTGTAGCTGTAGAAAAACAACCTACCGGTAGTTCTTTGTCCATTCTTTCTAAAACCTACCAGTACTTAGTACTGGCCCTGAGCTATGAGAGGGCTGGACATCAGAGCTGCTGAGGGCATCTTTCACATACAGGTACTCAACAAACTGGGAATCAGGACTACTGGTGCAGTTCTGAATTTATTTCAACATTCACCAACTTGGGAGTCGGCGTGCTAACATGTCTTGCAACGGCTCAGACAAGAAGGTTTGGTTTGTTGTTGAAGGTTGGGTTCGGCATCTTGTTAACAACACTTCTACTGGCAGCAGATAGGCACAGTGTTGACAAGAACTACTATATTGTATCAAGAACTGACTGGTTCTTTGATTTTACCCGTTTTGCACATGAACGCCACAGATTTTCTGGTTTGGTACAACCATTTTCTGTAGTGGTGACACCAATACCAGGTAATGCTAAACAAGAGTGATCAGTCTCAAACATCAAGCAACAAAAGAAATGAACTTTAAAAACTAGACAGGGAATGAACACAGAGAGCAGATTGAGTCAGAGTCCAGGAAAGGATTTAAAACCTATGCAAAGCATTAGCTGAAAATCCTAGAGTGCGATGGCACAAAGAAAACAAAGGGTGCATTCACACTAGCCCAGCTATTTAGCCCACTTTAATTAAACTCTAGTCTGTTTGCATAGAAAGTCCAGTTCATTTGGGGAGAACATGCAATCAAACTCTGATATGGGCCAAAAAAACCAAACTCTGGTCTGCTTAAATACCTAGGTCTCAGTTCGGTTGAAGTGAACTCTAGAGCGGTTCGAATGCAGTGTGAATGCAAGCAGACCGGAGACCACTCCAAAAGCAGGAAGTGGACTACAGTGCAGGACAAACAAACACACATTTCTTTTACCTTACACAAAGCCGTCAGCCGCCTTGTGTGAAAAGACATTCTCCATGGCCTTCTGCCTCATCTTTCGCTCATGCTGAGTCCATTGTTGAAAAAGGACAAAACAGAAACCCTAAAACCACTAAAATAAGACGCCACTCAATTTTTGTTTTCTTCTTCTTCTTAATGAAGTTTTATGGTGGTTAGCAAACAACAGAAGGTGTGCATTACCGCCACCTACTGGTGTGGAGTGTGGATCAAAATGGCTATGTCTGTAATCATGTTTATATTCTCTTTTCTAATTTTGCATTTCTAAAAAAAAGTATAATAACATAATACTTTTACATCTTTTTCCTTTCGTAATATATTTGTTATACTAAATTTTTAGTTTTTGTTTTCATTTCCAGAAGAAGAAAAAGAAGAACACAATCATTGTTCCACACTTAATCTATTGTGTTGATGTTTGGGTGAAAGTGAGTAAAACAATTACAAAGCCTATTTTTGTTTTACAGAAAAGAGCTGTAAGAATTATCACCAGAAAGCATTACTGTCACCCATCAAGCACATTATTTTATCTACTGAAGTTATTGAAATTCCATGATTTGGTAGATTATAGTTTATCAGTTATGTATAGGACTCAGAATAACACATTGCCTTTAAATATCCCAATATTTTTTGTAACAAGACAAAGTTGTTATAACTTTAAGGAGATAGAGATATTTGTCAAACCAAAATTCAGAACTAGTTAGAAGGGACGTTCTACCTCAATCCAGGGACTTGGATTGTGGAATAGTTTGGAGAGTTATGTTAAAAATGCCAAGTCAATGTTTACATTTAAGAAAATGATCAAAACTGAATTGTTAAAATAATATATGAAGTAGCTTAATGTGTATTGTATTAGTTAGAAAATTAGACATAGTTATTCATTTTTGTTCTGTTACTTGAAAATTATTATTGTTTGAACTAATTGTTTGAAAAAGGGGCAGATATGATAAGATTTTTTTTCTTCTTTCTGCTGCTTTTCATTTTATTTTTTGTATTGTTATCGTTTATGGAATTGTTTTGTTTTGTTTTTTAAAATGAATACATTTTTATAAAAATAGTTAAAAAAAATAAATAAAAAGGAGAAGAAGAAGTGTTTTCTTCAGAGGTTTTCATGTGGTTTCCTTCAGTAGTTTTTGGTGCAGCGCCACCACAGGCGATGTGGGGGGGGGGTGGGGGGCAGGTTGGCTCGAGTGACTCAGTGCAATGTGAATGCAAACCACACCAGCTGAAAATGTAAACAAATGATATGAATATTGGTCCCCAATATTCATATCATTTATCAGAAGCGGGTCTACCGGACAATCAGGTGTAAAAACACCCAAAAACATGAATACAGACTAGACTCAAGGCACCCCCTTGGAGGTGCCCTGATCTCAGAACCTAAGCATGTTTATTCAGTGTTTTATTTTATTTATTTATTTTGGGGGGTGGGGGTGGGGGGAGACTGAGGTCATGCTGCTGTATCTGGGTAATTTTCCCACCATTTCACCAGATGTGGACATGTTACCCATTTAAGTATGAGGTCAAAGATGTAAGTTCACCACCAGGTGATGTATTTCTCTTTAAGACCTTCTACTCACTATTTTTGGAGATAACCAATGTTGGTGTGTTTGTAAGCTTTACCATATTAATGTCAGACATTTTCTACCATTAGATAAATAAAGTCATAGGTATTTTTCTTTGCTACCAAAGCTTCACTCGCAAAACAACAAAATGTGCAGCAATTTACAGTCAGAAATGTGCTTTTTTAATGTTTTGTGTTATGCAAACTGGTGTAACAAGTGGACGTTGTCAAAAACAATACAAAATCTGCAGCATGCAGATTAGACACAGCCAGCCTGGAAATCTTACCAGATAATCTGTTGATAAGAAGATTAAGTGAAGAGGTTGTGGCTTGTTAGTCGTTCAAATATATCTCATTTGCTCAGATTCAATAATTAAATCTAATCAGTTAATTCAGTCTAAAACCTGGTTTGACCTCAGGATCAATGAATAGACATGTTACAAACAGAACAGTTCAGACCGGGTCACAAAGAGACGCTTACATAAGAACAAATGAAGACATAAGTTTTTAATTTTTGAATGCTCTGATAGGTCTGACAACGTAAAGATAATTAGATCAAACATCTGTTCAATCAGAACTCCGTTTTATTTTTAAACTAAAACATTTATGTAAAAGTTTGTGCAGTCATTGGCTGTGTACTTTATGGATGTCAAACAGGATA
This sequence comes from Hypsolebias antenori, assembly GCA_031762315.1. NCBI lineage: Eukaryota > Metazoa > Chordata > Actinopteri > Cyprinodontiformes > Rivulidae > Hypsolebias > Hypsolebias antenori. The sequence goes on from JARVGS010001283.1 coordinate 16,743,130, forward strand.
AATATAACCACCCCATCTGTTCGGGCTGTGCAGATGCTGACTGAGAAACGGCAGATTAGTGCTAAACTTAGATGGGGTTGGGGGTGGGGGGCATGTGATGAGAGGACATGGGGAAGGCCAGGCAGTGACTAACACCAAAAGGAGGGGCGACTGACAACGGCAGATCAGCCGCTCTGGAGGATGAGAGAAAATGTTTGGGTGGCAGAGCAGGGAGAAGGAATTTGCACAAATAAGGAAAATAGGAAGAAAATGACACGCGTGTTACAGTTCATGCTGCCTAAGCAGGGATTCTGGTTTGAGGTGAATGTTGTTGTAAAAAAATGCAGCTGCACGACTATTTTTTTCAGTGTGTGTTTCAGTTTTTTAAATCTTTTTGTAATTCATATCAAAACTGAAGGATGTATCTGAGAAAGAAAAAAAAAAACAAAAGAAAAACAAATAATTCTAATTTTGACAATAAAAAGCAATGAAGTAGCCTACTGTGGAATGGTGATTATTAAATAATAGCTTACCTATTAGAGGCACGGTGGCACAGTTGGTAGAGCTGTTGCCTCTCAGCGAGAACGCTGCCGGTTCAAATCCCGGCCTGGGATCTTGCTGGGTAGAGTTTGCATGTTCTCTCCGTGCATGCGTGGGTTTTCTCCGGATACTCCGGTTTCCCCCCACAGACCAAAAACATGCATGTTAGGCTGATTGGTAACTCTAAATTGTCCCAAGGTGTGAGTGTGAATGGTTGTTTTTTCTCTATGTGCCCTTGTGATGGACTTGAGACCTATCCAGGGTGTCCGCTGCCTCTTGCACAGTGACTGCTGGACATGGGCACCAGTGATCCCCATGACCTGAAAAGGAAGAAGTGGATAAAGATAATGGATGGATGGATGGATGGATGGATGGATGGATGAATCTTACCTGTTGTAGTTGGCTCTTTGAATTACCTTAATGTGAATAAATAAACTTTTATTTTGACTGGATTGACAAGCTAAAGACTACTATGATTGCCACCAAGACAAAAGTTTTATTCATGTTATTTCAGTTTTTAACCTTTACACCTTCATCATTTTTGCATTAAATGGTAACTTACATGTATCTAACAAGGTTGAGTCAGGTACTCTGGACAGATTCTTCTTCTGTTGAAACGTTTAGTCTTCAATCCAAAATTATTTTTCAGTCTGTCAAGTGCTGGGGCACAAGTTAGCAGTCACCAGGGGCAGACAGTGTTCCCACTAACTCAGGAGCCAGGGGGAAGAAGAAATCCCACACATGACAGGGCCTGGAGCTATGCGGATATCTTAGTCTTCCTGAAAGCAGAGAAGAAACCTAGACAGGATTCCAGTCAGCCATCAGGTGAAAAGGAGGAACCAAGACACAGACCAGTGGTCATTCTGTATGTTGCGGGAGTTTCAGAGAAACTGAGACGTTTATTTTCTAAACAGTCCTGTGATGGACTTGTGCCCTGTACAGGGTATACCCCGCCTCTCGCACAGGGATAGCTGGATATTGGCACCAGTGACCCCCATGACCCAAAATGGAAGAAGCGGGTAAAAGATGATGGATGGATGGATGGATGGATGGATGGATGGATGGATGGATGGA
>JARVGS010001283.1:16751264-16762440 GCA_031762315.1 Hypsolebias antenori
AATAGTTGAATGTTACAAGATATATATGTTGTGCCATTTTATGTAAAGTTCAAAAATCATGTCACACACACTTTAAGTCATGCTTTTAAATGTGAATGTCCTTGCTTTCGTGTCTCCTATCTTAATTTTATTTTCTGCTTCCTGGGTTTCAGTTTGCTAATTTCCTCATCTCCCTCAGGTTAAACATTACTTCCCTAAGTTTATATTTATAGTTTCAGGTTTACAGTTGTCCTTTTCAGATAGTGTGTAGGACTTTTTTAATTTTAATTTTTTTTTATTTTTTTGCACAGCCTCCTCCTCATCTTTATAATTTTACTACCAGACTTCTCACACAGTTTTTTTATTTTTTATTTTTTTTTTATTTAATAAAGCTTTATTTCTATTCTGCCTCTGGAGTCCTTGCAACCTGCAGTTAGGTTCTGCAACAAACAGCGTGACTTAAAAATACTTTAATTGACAAAATATGATTGCCATATTTGAGCTTTCAAAAATTTTACATTTTAACTTTTGCAGAACGAGCTCACAGCCAGCAGCTTTGTACAAGCTGGCTCATGCAGAGCTTTATTTTGATGCACGAAGACAATCAGAAGTAAAAATATGACTCTTCTCAGCTCGGCTTTTTGTGATGAATGCATGCAGCAAGAATATCTGCTTTCAAGTCTTGGACCTTGAGTTTGCTCAGTCCGTTACAGAGGCCTCAGATGAGTATGTTATTTTTCCCATGTGCCTCGATCCTCACAGTGACATTTCCAAAGTAAAGAAGCTAAAACGATGCTTACTTTGTAAACTCGTCATTTTTATGAGAATGAGGTAAATCTGCATGTTTAATCTGACAACTGCTGTTACTCAACAGTCATTGTGGCTCTAATGGATTATCATACAAACCAACCAGATTGCGGTCTGAAGGAGCACCAGCTTTGAAGTTGTTTGAACAGCGACACCAAATGGTCAAGTCTTGCTACTGTAGCAAAATTAGTGAAAAAAAAAAAAAGGCCCAGATTTATAAAACCTGAGGCTGGGACTGATCATGCAGTCTGTTGTTAAAAGGCAAATAAACTTTAGGTCGAAGAATATAAAAAAAAAATCCTGTCTTTAATTTTAAATTGGTGTAGAAAAATATAAAAAATATTTATTATTATATGCTTTGATTTGTGTGACATTAATTAGTAGAAAATTCCTTGTCTTTGGTCTGGAGGATGAAACTGCATGGCATGTCTACAGAAACTGAATAATCAATTAGACGTTTTGTTGTTTTTTCTACTTCCATCTATTCCTTTTAGTGATCACCACAGAGGATCATCTGCCTCCATCTCACTCTGTTTCTAGCATCCTCCCCTGTCACACCAACTCTCTGTATGTCCTTCTTGTCCAGTATATTCACTCTGCTTCCTCTGTGTCCAAACCACACCAGCCTCTCTAACTTTGTCTCCAAACTGTTTAATCTGTACTGTTTCTAATTTCTAACCTGTTCTATTTTGGTCATTCCCAATGAATCCATTATGTTTTGCCTGCTTCTTCCAATCATCTTTGCCAGCTTCAGATCTCATGTTAGTGACAACATCTCCAAACCATAAATCATAACAGATCTCTTTCCTATAAATCTTACCTTTTCACTCTTGCAACTAACCTTCTGTCACAACTCCCCCTGATCTTTGTCTCCACCCACTCTATCTTCACCTCCCTTGTGCTTGTTGCTTTGGATGATTGACCCAGGAATTTAAACTCATCCTTACAGTTTCAATCTACTTCTCATTTATACACATTCAGACTTCCATCTCTCCAGGCTCTCTTCCACCTGCTCTCTACTCTCACTAGATGTTGTCTGCAAACATAATAGTGCACAGCGACTCCTGTCTGCCCTCATCATTTAACCTGTCCATTACCACTGCCAGCAAGGACCGATCCCTGACGTAGTCACACCTTGAACTCATCAGTCACTCGTACTGCACATCTCACCACTGTCTCACTGTCCTTATATATGTCCTGCATTACCCTCACTTCTTCAAACACCACAATAGTTCTGGTCTTTTTGTTTCTCTACAGTCACAAAAACCTATATCTCAACCCTCTTAAAGCAAATTACCTTTTTAATCCCATAAAGCCTTTTTTCCACAGCTATGCTATTTAAAGTCTAAGCTGATATCAATATAAACTTATTTAATATGGACAACTTGGTGTCCAACTATGTTAGGGAGGAATGTTGTGAAGAGTACAAATGCATTTACCAGGGAGGTATTTTGGTCAAATGTTTTGCACCTGAATCAAGTCTTGTTGCTGTGCTCTGATATCCATTTAATCCCTCCATCAACTCGTCCTGACGCACAGCTGCACTGATGGCCCGTCCTGTCATTCAGATGTTTGGCTGCTGATTGAAGCACTTATCTCCTGTAATCGGTGCATGTAAAGGTATTACTGCTGAGGGCGAGCCTCACCAAACCAAGTTTGATTTGGGAAAAAATCACATCTGCGCCTCCAAACATTATCTACAAAACCATTCTTGCAACCCCAGTTAGATGTATTGCATTAGGGTTCTTCTTGGGTTTTCACCTGGTTGAGCTTCTGAGAAAGCAGGGAGAGTGAAGAAGAACTGGAAGAGGAGGGTAAATAAAGAGGCGAACACACACAGGTTGTTAAAAGTAACATTTGTAATCTTATTATTTTGTTATCTCGATCTCTGTCATGGTTTGATCGGTTTACATTTTGTTTTCAAGTTCATTTAAAGTCATTCCAGTCAAAGGTAAACATGATTGTAATTGCTGTTTCCAACACTATTAAATGCTTTTGTTGTTTTTTTTCCAGACGACATTCGGTCACGCTTGACAACAACAGACTGACTCGTGCTCGGACCTGCTCATTCACACGCACACACACGTACAAACACACGCTTATGTTCTTGCTCTCGTGTTTAAGTTGTTAAGTGCAACTTCTTGAAGAGTGATTTATGTTTCTGACTGCACTTCAACTCCTCCCACTCCAAACCTGAACCCAATCCCTTCATCCCTCCCTCCTCGTTAGAGCCATATGCACACCTGGGCTGGAGCGCTGCCTTATTAATAACTCTTAGCTGTTTCTGTTGGCACATCTGCTCATTCCTGTGGCAAGAATTTTGAAGATTTGTTTTTGAGAACGTCTTGCAAATTAATTTCATGGCTTCGGAACACAGCCGTTGTTAAAATGAAGCATTCTGCTATAGGTTATGAAAATAACATCATAAAGATATTTGAACTGTTGGTTCCTAATTTAGTACCAAATCTGTTTTGTTAAAATTCTTTGCAATTTCTCTTAATAATTATTTGACTACACAGATTATATCACAGACATGGCATGTTACACATTATAAAAGGTATGTTTTTATTATTGTCATAAAAGAAGTTCCTTTTGCGTCCAAGTTTGGGTCATGAGCAAGCAGGCTGCTGTTAGGGAATTTGTTTTTGTGCTTTCATGTAAAACTAATGTTCATATATCAGGATCCATTTTTGCAGCAAATCTTTGCACAGCATCGAGCTGAAATGTGTACTTTATGTGCATGAGGTCATTCTGTTCTAAAGTTAGTCTGCCTTCAGGCCCAGGCCTCCCTTGCAAAAGAGTTCTGTGATCTCAGTGGGATTTGCCTGGTTAAAAAAAGGTTAATAAAAAATGTTACATTACCGTATTATTGATATCATTGATTCTGGGTCTTTGCAAAGTTAAAAGTAAAGACAGGTTTTATGCTCAAACAAAGAAACTTAGTGTGATGCTCTTTGATTTGACAAGTTGGTAAATGCTCAAACATCACGGTTCATAAAATATTTTTGTTGTTGTTAGGGACACAGATTGAGTTGTTTTCACAGATCTCATAAAAACTGTTTAAGCTCAAAGGTTTTTACAGAAGGAGTCATTGACTGGACTTGAACTCAGAAGTTCACAAGTGAAGGTAGGATGCAGCAGGAGACAGATCGATGGGTCAAGAACCTCGTCCTCAGTAATGAGGCTGTTGTTTTGGTCAGTCATGGTGAAGAAAGAGTTAAGCCAAAAGCCAAATCTTGATTTACTGGTCAGTCTTCTAAACCTCACCTGTTTGGCTCATGACCAAAAGAACGAGATCTCAGATACAAGCGGCTGAAATGAGCTTCCTTTGCAGGGTAGCCGGGATCAGCCTTAGTGATGGGGGTGAGGAGCTCCATCATGCAGGGGGAGCTCAGAGTAGAGCCGCTGCTCCTTTGCATCAAAAGGAGTCAGTTGAGGCAATTCGGGTGTCTGATTAGGGTATCTCCTTTAGAGATTGTCCAAGCATATCCCACAGGGAAAAGGCCACGGGGGCAGACTCACTGGAGGGATCCACTCTGGCCTGGGAACAACTTGACATCACTCAAGAGAAGCTGGGGAGAGGGGTGGCTGAGTTTCTCTCCTGGACCTGTTGCCTTCATCAACCGACCACAGATAAGCAAGCAGAAGAAAAAGGAGATTGATAGATTCATGCTTGCAAAGTACCAAAACAGCAAATATTACAAAATCTCAAGAAAAAAAAAGAAAGCTTGATCGGTTCAGATCTTGGGAAGTGAGGTTTAGTTGAAATTTTACAAACAATTAATATATTACCTGTTGTAGATAGCTCTTTGAAAATAAATCTCAGTTGGGAGAAACAGAGATTAATTCTGACCAGATTTAAAAAATAATTGTCTGTGCAAGGCCAAGACCAGGCTCAAAATGTTTTAGTGGTTCATGCAAACCCTTTTTATGAATCATTATATGACCGTCCTTTTTGCATTATATTATTCTACCTTCTGAAATGTTTTGATGTGCTTGCATAAAGTGATCCAGGCTACACGAATGCTGCTGCAAATAGCTGTTACTGCCACTTTTTGTGCTGACAAATAACACAATAATTCTGTAATAGAACCCTGTACATGCATGTTGACAGTAATGTAAATGTTAAAAAAAATACACTAACATTTGCATGTACTGCTTTAAATTGTTTAAAGACAAGCTAGGAGTTATCTACAACAAGTTAGATATTAATTGCTTATAACTTCTTCACAGAACCTCATAAAACTGTCTTTTTTAAAAAGTTTAACAACAGCACAGCCCATGTTTACATATGGCTCTCCCAACCTTTTTATATCTGTGTATTCTCTGTAAGACAACCAGTTAAACACTAGCATTTTTTTAAAAAAGAAAAGGAAAAACCACCACAATAAAAACATAAAACAAACAAAACAAATAAAAAGAGCTTCAAGTTCATAAAAACAAACTGAACATCACATTTCATCTCGGCACATAACAGGACATTGTACTTCCATTCGTTTGTGACATTTACACGAGTACTTGAACGCCTCATGCCCCGGTGGTTGAGCTGCTGAGTGACCTTACAGGCCAACCACCAGCTCACAGTTCATCATCATCATCTTTGTCGTTTTAATCAACAGTATAATCATCACCTTCATCAGTGCTATCAGCTACACTGGAGTCCATCAAAGTAGGGTTACCATGGTGAATAAGGTGCTAGTCTCTATGGAAATGCTATCTGAAGCAACCAAAGGGTTCTTTTTTTAGTTCCGAAATGCTGAACCTCACCACCAAAGCACTTGATTTGTTTTTAATAGCTGTTTTGATATATATTTTTTTCATTTTGCTTTTTTATGCTTTTTTAAGACGTACAGAATGTAAATGTATTATCAGGCTTTTAGTATTTCCTTTCATTCCTCTCATTGTCAAGCACACACACACTCATATTGTAAAAGAAAAGCTGTTGACGTGTAGCATCGGACATTGAAAGTCTACAGAGAGTGGAGCTGGTCAACCAACATGAAACCAGCAGAAAATTTTACGTTTGGACTGGTTTGCAGACGCTCGTTGGGAGTGAGTGTCCTCCCGCCTGCTGTCCGTCCTCGTCCTCTCTTCTGAGCAGTTCGTTGTGTATTGCTGAGTGAACTCATGGCTCCGCCGTGTGCTTTGCTTAACCTCAGAGATGACGGAGGACTCACCGAGTGCTCAAACGGACAGGACAGAAATAAAAAATGGCAACTTAAAACATAAATAAATGCTTTCAGTTTTGGTCAATGGCACATATAAATTCACTTCTTCTTCTTTTTTCCACACAAAGTGACATATCAATGTAGGATTCATCATCTAAATGCTTTGTATTCTCCCCCTGACAATCTTGATGCAAATCAATGGCGAACGTAGGATGACACGTGGCAGACGGCACCAAAAACCAGACACTGTGTTTTTGTGTTCATGAACTATCAGCTACGTTGTCTAGTTTCTTAACCAAACCTAGCATAGATCATTTGCTGGGATTACATTTTCTTTTTTCTCTTTAGAGCGGGGCAAGCTCCCAGCATCAAGACCAACAAGATGACAAAAAAAAAGGCAATACCAGTTCAATCCAGTTGAAATCTATTTGTTTCAGTTCATTTGAGCTCAGTTTAAGCCTTGATGCAAGAAACTACAGCAACTAGCCCTAAAGATGTGTTACAGCCAATCAGATCCAAAGAAAAGTCTTGAAATGGTTTGCAGTGGAGAGGCTTGGGCTTCTTGTTTTAGGGAATTAAGCCCCGCCTCTCTTTTTGTATAAATGCTTTAAGTGGTGAGCGTGACTCAACAGGCTCACCCCACGGCCTGCTCCGCAACGCAAAGGCAAGCAGACGCACACAAAAAACAAAGTCTCACACACAAGTCTGCCGCACCTGCACCTGGCTGGGTTTAAAGCAACTTACAGTTCAGTCTGTGTCACCGAGCGCCTGCAGGTCTTTCAACACTCCCTCAGACGGACACCTGTACAAACACACACATTCACACGGCGATGCTCGAAAATCGTTTCCCCCCAAAATCCTTCTCTGTTTTCCTCCCGACACGCTCCCGGCTCTTCCCACCCCGCTGACAGTGTACACCTTCCAAAGGCTAGTTGGCATGGTGACGCTGATGGGACGGTCGTTGCTAGGAGATGAAGAGAGCGGCGAGGAGTAGCATCGTGACGGTGAGCAGGAGGCGATCTCTAGACGGACTGCTGCCGCTGACGCTCTTCTCCAGTTTAGGGACGAAAGGGTTAAATTCATCTGGGGGGGAACAAAAACATAAAAGTAGAGACAAACAAAGGAAACAATGTTACATCGGGATGGTGTGAATATTTTGATGTTGTGTATCACTTTGGAAGTTTCCCTCTAGTTTATTAAAAGTCACTTATTGAGGTCAGTTATTGGACCAAAACTTTTTATTTTATACATCAATGATCTAGTTCACGTACATAGATATCTTCAAAGTATTCTCTTTGCAGATGACACCACTTTTTTCTATTCTGGTGAAAATTTGGCAAATGTGTTGGAGGTAGTTAAAAATGATTTGAGTAGCATAAAAACATGGTTGAATGTAAATAAATTATCAATGAATGTTGAAAAAACTAACTACATGATATTTAGCAATAGAGAGATTCCTACAGATGTGTTGATTGATGTTGATGGGGTTGTCATTAAACGTGACAGAGGTCAAATTCCTGGGTGTCACTCTTGATGAAAATATAAACTGGAAACCACATATCATTAATTTAAAGATAAAAATATCAAGGATAATTGCATTATTATATAAAGTGAAAGACTCATTAAATGATGAAGCAGTGCTGATATTGTATAATTCACTCATTGTTTCCTATTGGACCTATTGTGTAGAAGTTTGGGCAAGTCGTATACAAATTTTATTTTCATGCTGCATAAAAGAGCTGTTAGAAATATAAGTGGAAAATGCTATAGACATCCAACAAATTCATTGTTCTGTAACTTAAAATAAATGAAATTCCACGACATGGTGGACTATTGCATTCTGCAAGTTATGTTTAAAATACATGACACTATATTACCAGTGTGGTTGCAAAAAAGATTTATTAAAAGAGATAGCATTTATAACTTGAGAGGATCAGAGATTAAAAAAAAAAAAAAAATCCAAAGTCAGAACTAAACAAATGGAACATTGCATTTCTGTGAATGGAACAAATCTGTGGAACAGTCTGTCTAAAGAAACCAAAGAAAGTAGATCTATTTTTACTTTTAAGAAAATAATAAAATATAATTTTCTTTCAAGGTACAATGAAAATTGATTCAGAGTTCTGTGTCACAACAAATATGCTTGTTTGTTTGTTTTCTTTACATATACACAGTGCTTGTTTTGTGTTCAAAGATGTGTGTATATGGATGGTTGATTGAAACGTGGTTGCTTGTGGTGTAGTAGATAGACTTTTGGTAGACTATATAAGATTTTTTTTTTCTTCATACTACTCCTTTTCATTCAGAACTTTTGTTTTATGTCAACATGTGACATACTTATTTTAAAATTGTAAATTAATTAAATAAAATTAACAAAAAAAATTCATAGCAGCTCATGAATATTATGCACACTTTAACACTGGTGTCACTTTTGCATTGTATGGAGGATGACAGCAGAACCAGCTATCAGATAAGCAACTGTGAACACTTCATGTAATTTTAACCATCAGAATGTTAAAGTGTTTGATACGTGGCGTATCATGGTCAGTGTTTGTTCTGAGTTTGGTTTTCATCTTGTCAGCTCAGTATCAGGTCAGCTGTCTTCAGATCCTGCTCCTCAGTCCTGCCATACCCACTCACTCTACCTCATTGGGCTCAGCTGTTTCTCATCTCCTCTTCAGCCTCAGTGCTTAGTCCAGAAGTCAGCGGAACATTATGCATTGTTTATACCATCCTTACTTTTGGTGACCCTGCTGTGACGTCCCTCCAGGAATTGAGTTTTTCTGACACACTAGCTTTAAAGTTTTAACTGATACCTTGAGTGCTCCGCATTTACATTCCTGTGTTCCTCCTCAACTTTACAAGGTCATTTCAGTTCCATAAAAAACAGTTGGAGAAGGCAGGCCTGGGATCAGAAGGTCACTGGTTCTATCCCCCCAAATGACATTATCAAAATGTGGGTGGGAAAGGTGAAGCAACCACACCTGCCTGCTCTGGACCCCTGAGCAACAACCTCAACCACCACCATCTTCTCCCCCTGGCATCCTATATAGTAGCCCTCTGCTCCACACAGAGGGCTGTGGTAGCTCTGTGGTCTGTGGTTGCGTTAGGAAGGCCACACGGTGTAAAAACAATTGCCAAGTGTTTGTGTGTTACTTTGCTGTGGCGACCCCTGAAGAAGGGAGCAGCCAAAAGAAGATGTATACACATATCAATGCTTGCTCTATTTTTGATTTCTTATGTTCCTTTTAGATTTTGGCTATGGTTTTGCTACATGTAGTTTTTAGCTACTGTAATTCTAATTTTAGCTTTTAGGTATGGTTTAACTATGGTTTACCCACTCTTTGGCCACAATTACTTTTAATGTAAAGCTACAGTTCAACATTTTTTGATCATTTTATAATAAAATATTGAACAAATATAAGAAAAACAACAAAACAATGTACATTACAAATTAAATTAATAGATTGCAAAAACCAAACAACCCTCAAAACGAAAAGCAGGAACAAGGAGTGTGCTACTGCTGTGTGAATATTTATGTAAATTTCTTCTCATAATGAATCTGTAGTTTTGATCATACCGTTAGCTACTATTTTTCTTTGCTATTTTGAGTTTCTAGTTATGGTTTTGCTAATTTTAGCGTTTCTACTGCTTGTTGTAATCTTAATAATCCTGTTAATTCATTCTTCAACAAATCAACCAAGTCAAGTACTCTGCTTGTATTCAGTATTTTGACAGAAAAAGCAATTTTTCTAGTTTAGACTTCAGACAGAGCAGGTTTGTGGTTTATTGCCAGTATTAGTCTAAGTGAAAGTTATGATGTTAAACAAACAAACGAATAAAAAGGTAAGCTGAACTGGGCCAAGAATCTGTCTGATGCAAAAGTAAGATAAAGTAAAAGTTAATAAGTTTACACTTGCTTGAACAGCAATCTTTAAAAAAAAAAAAAAAATTCTTTTACTTGATAATTTCCCTGCCAGGTCTCGTTAACTACATTTTGATTTGGAACATTACTGGTACTGGACTGAAAACGACTTGCTCTTTGATGTAATAACCATAGACATCTAAACAAATAACCATCATATACAAAAGTGACATCAATGTAAAGGTTTAGTTCTGCTAAAATTGTTTTTAAATAAAGTTGTTGCTCTGATCATTTTCTTTTGCAGGTAAGATGACGATTACTAAAAGCAACTTTATAAAATCCCAACTCAAAATAGTTCAAATCTGTTTCTTTAATATACATTTATTTAATGTTTTTTGCTTAAAACGTTTAACTTTTCAAAGTCTTTCAATTAAACACTACAAACAAAAGGCTACTTTCTGTCCTGCATGAAGGGAAATCTGCACCACATCAACAGCACCACAGGAGACTGCAGCTGTCATCTGAGGACCCTTATTGTTCTCCTAAACTGACACATTGTTACACACTTCAGACGGAAACACGTTGCAGGTACTGTAATCCTCTCCGATAGCCTGACTTGTACACCTGGTACTTTTCTAAATATAGTTTGCAGTCTTTTGTTCGGGGCAAGACATCGAATGTTGATGTGTAATCGATGAACAACAACAAAAAAAAAAAACTCCGGCAGACAGCTCAATGCTTGCTTGCACCTCCGAGACACAAGTAGTCACTTGATTAATGAGACTGCAGACGAGACAGGGGCACGGTTTTCTGTCTGCGTAGAACTCGGCCGAGGCTGATTAGTAATTCTGTTTACGGCATAGCAAAGTGGAGATATTTCAGAGTTTCCACTGTCTGTCTGCAGCTGCTCCATGGGTCAAACAGGAGTAATGACTGGATGACACCTGGTTGTAGAGCCAGCCTCTGCTGGCTGCCCTAATGAGGCCCGTGCAGCAGCAGCAGCGCTCAGGGATAAACGCTTTGACCGAGCGTGCAGCTGAGAGGTCAGGACACGGTGTAACTTCCCTGTGTTCCTACGCCTCTCACTGACACAAGAACGAGATTTCAAAAGAGAAGCACACACACAGAAACAGCAGATGGACGAGGAACTCACATGACTGGTTTTCAAGTCTGGCTGTATGCCTCATTACACCCCCCCCCCCCCCCCCACACACACAGGCTAGTCTTGCTATCTTTATAGGGACTTTGAGTGGACTTCCATTCATTTTTTATTAATTTCTATAACCTAACCTAAAATGGTGAAGTCAATGTTATATTTAAGAAAAAGATAACTATTTTGTTGGATATATATATATAT
>JARVGS010001283.1:16871962-16884233 GCA_031762315.1 Hypsolebias antenori
ATAAAGCTCTGATTAGTCTCTTTAGAATGATTTGTTCAACTAGCTTTGTATAGATCTAGTAGAGTGCTGTATGAATGGGTCAGTGAGGCACAGATTGTGTTGTAAAGTGCTTTAAATGTCTTGATAGGATAGAAAGGTGCTATATAAGTACAGCACAGTCCCTTTGACACATCTCTGTCTAAAGCTCACCAACAAACTCTAAGAAAGGAAGGTGGTGTAAAGGTTTGTCTGAATACCTGTTTACTGTAAGGTTAGGGGATTTTAAGGTTGTAGCAGTGGAGAACAAGACCAAACAGCGGTGTGGGATGTCAAGTACCAGTACTTAGGGTCGACTGCACAGGAAAACAGGGAGTGTGGTAAAGAGGTGAAGAAGAGAGTCCAGGCGGAGTGAATGAATTAGTTTCAGGAGTGATATGAGACAAAAAGATGGCAGCAAAGATCTAAGGAAAAGTTTACAAGACAGTGGTGAGACCAACTACATTGTATGGTCTGTATGGTGAGACATGGACCAAAAGACAGGAGAAAGAGCCGAAAGTGGCAGAAACAAATATGTTGAGGTTCTCCTTAGGAGTTACAAGGATGAATAAGATCAGGAAGGAGATCATCAGAGGTACAGCACATGTTGAACAACTGGGAGACAAAGTTGGAGAGGCCACACTGAGATGGTTTGGACATGTCCAGAGGAGAGACAGTGGTAGAAGGATGTTAGAAATGCAGCTGCCAAGAACAAGACAAAGAGGATATGTATGGATGCAGTTAGAGAGGACATGGATGAAGGTAGTTGAGTGAGGACAGAGGATGCAGAGGACAGAGATGGAGGAGGATGCCTCGCTGTGGCATCCCCCGTAGAGGGAACATCCAAAAGAAAAACAGTGAGTACCTTATTATATTTATGTTTTTGTCCTTTTCTATTGTTTTTCTTCTTCTGTGGATTCATTCTCCTACATTTATTTCTTCTCTTCTCATCAGTAAGTGTTTAGACATTCAGCACGACTCGTGCTGTGCTTCACACTAATCTCATTTAATTCCAGGCGGTGGGACAACAAAACCGAGCAAACGTCAGTGGAGCTGCGCTGTTTTTAACGCTGGACAAAATGTGTCGTTGAAAAGCAGTTTTAACTCGACAAAACATGCAGTCTACAAACAGACTAACAAAAAAGCACAACCTTATGAAGTCGGCAAGCTCAGCTCTTGCATTTCAACCAGACTAAAACATATCTGAGCCCTTTTATTGAAATAAATATTAAACAGGAACAAAGTAACACGTTGAGCTCATTGGATGGAAATTCCCTGAGAAAATAAGAATGATTCAAAACTTTTGCACGGTGCTGTAAATTAACAAAGTGATCAGTCAGTGTATGTAGATCTAGAAGTGTATTTTTATCCCTTCATCTCAGTTTCTGTCCCTCTCTGCGTCAACATTCTGCATTACAGATCCTGTAAGGAGACAAAACACGGAGGCCACTTGCACAAATGATTAATGCAATCTGTGTGTCTGCGGCTAACGAGCCCGTTTGTGTAGCGTGCAAGTTTGTGCACAAGACTCGTTAGACAAATGTTCCCGATGCCTCATACATCACAAGTCTCAGCACTGCATCATCCCATGAGCGCCCGTTCTGCAGACAATGCAGAAACCATCAAGACACACACTTTAAGCCAAGAACATCCCCTTCCCCGCTCAGACGCATGCTAGCACGCAGAAACGCACAGGTGCGTGTTGAAAAAGCCAGCCGCTCTTTGACACATCTACATTTCATCGGCAGCACAGGTGACGCCGAGCCCACTGGGCCCCGGGATTAAGAGGCTGGGAGAAGGTTTAACATGCACTGTCATCTCAGGTCAGATTTGCATTTTTCTTTTTATCGTTAAAGGTTAGACATTCCAGCTGATCTGAGATAAGCACCAAGAGACACCTTCCACCTTCAAGGGCAGTTTATTTGAACTATTGATGGCGGCGTCGTGCATGTTTGAGGAGTTGAAAGGACAGTGGGGACGTTTTTGACCATTTGGACCCGTGTTATCTGCACCCTCTGACACCTTTCTTCCTCCGTTGCTCCATTTCTTCCTCACTGTAGTTTCCTCTTTGTCATTCTATCTCTGTTTCCTTATTTCCGTGTCCACTGCTATCGCTGTCGCCTTACAGCTTTGGGATTCAAGCTCACTTGTGCAATCTTTACTTTCCCATGGACCTTTTTCTTTTAACTTTTCCCCCGGCTGGTGTGAGGAATAAGTGGTGCCAGGAGAAAACCCAGATAGACTGACCTCTGACCCTCAGCAGGAGGTGAGACAGATTGATTTGTAATTGCCCTCAGCTTCTTTTTTTTATTTTTTACTACTTGGGAAGTATGATGATTATCAGCATAAGCTGCTGGAAAATGTCAACAGTGATCTGCACACAGGACTGTGGAGGTGCATGAGTGATGTCCAGACCAAAAAAAAAAAAAAGACGTTTAAACCTTATTTATGCTGCGCTCAACAATCTGAAGCTTACCAGCATCCATATACACAAAACGTGACTGAAATGTTATCACATACACAAGCATAAACACACTGCGCAGAGGTTTTATATGACTATTAATGTCTTTATAATTTATCCTAAAGTGGTCTCGATCAATAGTACTTCAGGCTTTCTGAAGGACTCATTTTCTGTCCAGTGCTCGTAGATGACTGTGGACAAGAAGAGGGCAAAACAAGTGCCATGTCGAAAATAAAGTGCCTACTGCAGAGGAGTGGTTTCTTAAAGTTATGTATTTAAGAAACAATTAAAATCTCCTGGTCTGACCAAAAATAGTACGGTATTTTCCGCCATAAACTCGCTCCACCTTATAAGTAGCACCAGTCCAAGTGTGTCTAATAAAGTGGAAAAATCCTTAAATATGTTATTTTGCCATATAATCACATCTATTATGTGCCACCTCTGACGTGTCATGTTTGTTATGTGTCACCACTGACAACACAGAAATGTGGGCCGGTATTGTGCCAAAAATCGACTGGCCGCCAAAGGGTGGAAGTCAAAAATTGGTTTATAAATACTATAGGGGAAAAAAATCCTTAAATATGTCAATGAGAATCCTCTTGCTGGTGCTTGAAAGCTTTTGTATGTGTCAAACTGTGTTACCTTTGGTATTTTTTTAAATGCAGGTAAGGAAATGGGAACAAATGGTGTCTGACAGGCTGCACGTTTCAAATGTCAGTGTGTGAGATTGTGTCTTTGCTGCTGTGGCCCCAAAGCTGTGGAACAATCAAACGTTTCCCTCGGCTGAAACCTTTAAAACGCAGTTTAAGACACATTTGTTTTATTTGGCTTCTAATTAGAATGAACGTTTTTCTGTTTTATGTATTTTTACTTTACATATCATTTATATTTTATATTTTCTTTGTTTTGTTGATTTAATGGTTTTGTTTTATGGTTTTATTGATTAACACTTCAGCTGTTTTAACTTAGCTCTGTAACGAGAGTTATACCAACAAATATGATAAAGCTAGTAGATCACCAGCAAACTGGTTGGTCCAGTATGAGGGTTTGCTGCTTGTGGGACTGAGTTTGTTTGTGGCTCCTTGTACGGATGAAGTCCTTTGGATGAAGGATGAAACATCTCAACAAAAAAAAAGAAACTGTCCATATGACCTGACTGAACTTTGTTGGATGTTTTACCTGCATTATAGAGCATGAATGCTTGTAGATTACATTTTTACACTTTCAAATCGGTTGATTTTCTATGTTGTGTGTTGTTTCGACACAACGCAAGTCAATCGGTTTCATTCAAGTCTTTTTGTGTCTGAATGATTCATAGGTCAGAGTTAAGAGAAAAATAAAACTTTCTCTAAAAATGGTCAGATGCTGCAGAAAAAAATAAGTGAAAAAAGCTGCCAAAGTTTAAAGACGTTTGAAAGACCTTCGGAAAGGCTAACATACTATTTATTGATCAAGATCTTTGTAAAATATTACGCCACCACCAAAAGTCTGGCTGCTTGGAAACAAAATAAAAATAAGTGAGAGTTGACTGAAGATATTTGCACAGTACTGCACATATTTTGTAAAGAAAAGAAGACATAAATTAATATAAAATAGTACCTATTGACTTTGAACTGTTCCTGAGTGGAACATCTGTTTGCTCTTTACTGCAGTCTGTCTGATTGACTTCCTCTGTGCATGACTACTCACTAGTGTGAAATATTTACATCTGTGTGTGTGTGTGTGTGTGTGTGCGTGCGTGCGTGCGTGCGTGCGTGCAGCGTTTAGATTCTGTGAAGCCGAGGCTCTGACTCCCAGCAGTCCTTTGTCACACTGACTGACTGCTGAAAGGCTGAACGCAGGAAAGCCATTTTCAGACTGTGGAACTAAATGACGGCAGGTACTCACCTATCCTCCTCTCAGCACAATAACACAATTCAGACCAGTCATCTACAGCCCTGTCATCTCCATCTGTAAATGCACTTTACAAAGCCCCCTCCATCTTTCCGTCTTCCCTGACTGCCTATCAAACTTGTATGACCGTTCCCAAAACACAGCTGGTTCACGTAGACCAAATGCAGAGCCAAGTTCTGTGAAACTAGGAACCTGTTCGGCTCATTTTTGTTGCGTTTGTTCTGTTTTGGCCTGTTGTTGTGGTTAAAATAGGGTTTGGAGCTTTACATGTGGGATTTGGTTGTAAAGGTTATAAACAATAAACATCTCACCTGTTGTAGATTGATCTTTTAATGACAGTTTGGATAAACTGAAATGGATTCTGACTGGATTGATCAGCTAATGAGACCAAAGCAGATTGCTGCTGTTTTAAAATAACTCCCATTTTAAAAGTTTCAAAATGTTATTTATGTCTCCTTTTATGAGCCTGTGCGGATTCAGTTCTTTTTTGTGTTTACCCTGTGTATTTTTTATTTATTTTTTTATTTATTTATTTATTCATCCATTTTATAATAAAATACAAAAAACAATTTGCGCATAATCAAGAAAAAAATATATATATAAAATGAAAGGCAGCAGATGAAGAAAAAATCTTATTTTATCTGCCCCTTTTTTATCTGTTAAAAGTTCTTAATGTTTAATGCTTTACCTGTTGCATATAGCTCTTTACAGGAACTCACTTTGGAGAAATAAGTCATTTCGGACCAGATTGATGAGATAATGGCTAGTCTGAGCCGGGCCAAGACCCAAGTGACTTTCTGCTGTTTTTGAACTAGGGAGGCACCTTTCAAACAAAATACCTTCATGTATGATGACAATGATTCCAATAGTTTTCAAACTGGCCTTCCTATTTCTCCATCTGAGTAACAAAGTTGAAAACAGAGCTAGGTAAAACTTTAAGTTTTTAGTGAGGTACAATGTTTTGTAAAAAATAAAAAGTCAAAACCTTGTGGAATGAAGAAACTTTTGTTTTCCTAAAACATGCTTCAGTTAAGAAATTCCAAAACATTCTTTCAACAGTCTCACAAATGAAACGCTTTCTAAACATTGTATGAACTGCATAAATGAGAAAACATGGAGGAAGAGCAGATAAAGGAGATAATGCTGAGATGAGAAGGTGAGGAGAGACGAGGACAATTATTACAGAACAGGAGACGTGGTGGTAATAGAAAGACGCTCTGAGAGGGGATTTAAGTACACAGGTGAGGATGACGGTGAAAGACTAAACAGAGGAAGGAAGAGGAAAACAAGGACAGAAAATTAGATTTATTCAAGCTGAAAAGGTTGTGTAGGTAAAAGAAGGATGAAAGAAGAAGTATCTCCCCTTCGGCTCAGCTGCAGGCCTCGCGTCTATCAGCTTGGACTACGTTGATTCATAATCACGCTCTGGTTTACACAGATTCACAGGATGTTTGCTTTCCTTTCACCTCTGAGTCTTGTCACAGTTGTGTGTGTTTTAAGTACATTTCCACAAAGCACCAACACACTCAGGAGATTATACATGCAAAAAAAAAAAAAATCTCTCCTTAAAAAAAGTAAGCCTTTGGTTTAGAGTAAAGTCTTGTAGGAACATTCACGAGTGCGGTTGTGGGCGGAAATGACTCATAAAATGAAAGAGAGCAGATTATTATAAATCCCATCATAGAGAAGTGTGCCCATTGTCAAAGAAAGTGCTATACAAAACTTCCTGCTGAGAAAGCTTTTAGAGGTGGTGGGATTTTGTTCTTTGGTTTGCTTTGAAGTTGGTTGTTTCTATTAAAAAATGACCAAAAAAGTCTGAATGTTAAGTAAAAAACATTTTTTTCTCCTTTTTATTTGACCAGAATAAAGACAACCACAGGGGAAGAAGAAGATAACTGTCCAGGGGAGAAAAGAAGAGGGTAACTGAGTCACTCTGGTGAGTTGGAAACTTTTTGTTTGTTTGCATCAGTCCATATTTGTCTAATAAAGTGGAAAAATTCATAAATATGTTGCTGCGCCGTATAGGTCGCATCATGCGTCACCACTGATGCGTCGTGTTTGTTACGTCACCGCTGACAACCCGGAAATGTGGGCCAGTGTTGTACCAAAAATTGATTGGCTGCCAAATGTGGCAGCGGGGGAGTGCAAGTGAGGACTTTAACAAGAATTTAACAAGATTAACACTTAAAAACAATTATTTGTTTGCTCAAAATTGTAGTAAATGTGTGTCTCAGTCTAACTTTTGCTTAATAAATGCACTTGACGGTCAAATCAGCTGTATTTCAAAAGCCGATTTGCAGAAGCGGGCACGCACAGAGGGACGATCCGCTGTTCATTTCGTTGAAATTTAATGCACTTTAATGGTCAAATCAGCTGCATTTCAAAACCTGATACGCGGAAGTAGTCGTGTGCACGAGAGAACTCGCTGTGCATTTCTTCGAAATTTAACAAGATAACCACCTAAAAAACAATTATTTGTTTGCTCGACTTTATGGTAAAGATGTGTCTCAGTTGAACTTTTACTTAATAAACGCAATTTAATGGTCTAATTAGCATGCCACACTACTTGAGTGACATCTAGTGGCTGAACATGGTAGTGTTCAATATTTTCAGTCAGAATTAATGAAAACGGTCATATATCAGCCAAAAATTGGTTTATAAATATGGGAAAAATCCATAAACACATCGCTTCGGCATATAAGTCACAGGGCATGCAAATTATGCAATAAATAAATAAATAAATAAATACACGACTTATAGGGTGAATAATACGGTAATCTTTTTTTCCTCATCTTATCACATTCTCAGTTATCATTTTCTCAAACTGTGCAACCTTCCATCCTTTCAAGATACAACATCCTACTAAAAAGCTTGGCTACCACCCCCAGGATGGGAACACAGAAGTCAGTGTGCTGCCACACCTTGCATGTCTAAATATCTCCTTCTGTAAAACTGCAAGTGTTTAAAAATCATTGCTATCAATATTTTTTTAAATAAAACTCACATTATTAAAACTTTCTGAGGCAAAGGTCAGAATTTACTTACTGGAGTTTGTTTACTGACCAAACGTGCTTTCAAATCAGCTGTAAATGTCCGTACTTGGAAATAAAAAAAAAATCATTAGAGTCTAAAATGTGTATTTTGCCTCTTATATTGAGACATAAAGAGTCATAATGGAGTCTGCAGAGTACAATTAAAACCCAAAGTATTGCCCCTAAGCATTAGAGCCCATGATACATTAGAACCCTGTGAACTGGATACTAAACAATTCTTACTGACCTTTGACCCATTCCCTCATTGTGCTGTGCTGAGAGGGAGTTGATTTGATGCATTTTGAGTGAGGTGACGTATTTGTCCACGATTCATTGGACTGTGAAGGAGCTATTCTGAACTAGCCTTGCAGCACATGGGATCATTCAAGGAGATGGTAACAGGCTCCAGTGGTTAAAAAGCTGATCTGCCTCCTTCGTCAGATCCATATCTGTTTTATTTGTAGCAGTTTGGAACTTGCTCCTAGTTCATGTGTCTAAAGGTGGAACCTCAATGAGACGTACTTTGACACCTGCACAGGAGCTTTGCTTCAACAGAAAGCATCTGAGCTATAGCCCTTAACATCCAGGTCTAAAAGCTATCCTGTTGATAAATAGTTATTTAAAGCTGGTCCAGGTCAGCCTGTCTTCATTTCAAAAGTGTGCTGCCATAGATTAAGCCATAAATGGAGCCATGGCGACCAAATGTGAGCGGAGGTGTGAAACAAAATCATGTGCATGTCCTAGAATGCAGTTTTGTAATGAAACAAGGCTGCAATATTTAAAACTTGGCTGCTCAAAGCACAGACGCACAACTTTCTGGTCACTTCATCACAAACACGGAACTCAGTGAGAATGCAATGCAAAAATACACATTTTATTGTAATTTACCAACAGTTTTGATGTGCCAACTAGTCTCTAAAAGTTGCAGCCCAGTGAGATATTACCTTTAATATCCTCCTCTCTGCCTCTGCTTTTCTGAATTCTTTGCATTTCACCCATGTCATCACACTGTGGCAGTTACTTGTTATTGTGAATGCGTGCTGTGGGCCAGAGAGGCTGAGCCTATAGTTTTCAATGGTTGAATCACAGAGGGCCATACTTCGGAGCTGCAGACTGAATTTTTGGTTTTGAACACAGTCAGGCATGAAGTGTCTATTGTGAAGAGCTGAATTCAGGTTCATGGCCCTCCAACAGAAGGTTGCAGAGTTTTCTGTTTACCACTTTGCTGCTGTACCTTAACAGTTTTTCTCACAGGGAGTGAAGGACTGAGCTTTTGATGCCAAAACAGGACTGGGTGAGAAAAAGACTCCAAAATGTTACTTTTCTGGTAGACCGGATGAGTCAGATGGGTTTGGATTCAGAAGTGGTTTTTAAATTATGTTTTGGAGATTTATTTCATAAATTGTAAATTCAGCATGCATTTTCAAATTATTATATCTGCCAGTTTGATTTTAATACTTTTTTCATTTATTCAACCTTAATTTTTACAGGTTAGTTTCCATTGAGCCTCAGAGACTCATTTACAAGAGACCTGTTACATGCATCATACAGAGTAGATGAGGAAAAGAGAACACGAGGGTGGGGGAAGTAAAAATAAAAAAAATCATGTCTCACACCATGTCCTGGCCGGGACACAGTGTAAAAGATGAAAAAACAAAAAAAACAAACAAAAAAAAAAAAAAACTTGAAACATAAACAGCAACATCCAATGCCATCATAATGCATTTATGCTTAGGAAGACAACAAAGATGGTAAGTTGTCCGTGGACACTCCAGAAAGTTCCAAAGTGCTGATAAGATGGTACAGTGTTTATCAGCGGCACAATTCTCATAAGGCCACAGATGTCCTCGGGGAAAGGGGGTGGGGGGGGCAGGCAGAGCTTCCTAGTTTATGTATCCTCCAGGAGCAATTTGTGATGGTGGCCTGTCCAAGGCCATTGGGGAGGTCACATGCAGATAAACAACAAATGTTTTGGGCAGGCAGACTCTACTGACATGTCCTGTTGTTCTGCTGGAACACTCACTGGCGACTCCAAACAGCCAGATCTGTGGACATTCCACTGAAGTCAGGCTCGCAACTCCTCCAAGATCCCTTCCTCCTCTGTTGACGCCATGTCTGAAATGGTGAGAAATGAAGGAATTTGTCACGAGAGACTTAAAATCAGGTCCAGTATGGCTGTGGGAGGGTCTGATGTGTTTTTTAAATTTTATTTTATTTTTAGAACTTTTTATTAACAACACATAAACACAGAACACCGCTGCGACTGGGGCTATCAGCTCTCGTTTTTTTTTTTTTGGTTTTTTTTTTGCGATCTTTCAATCAATCCAGTAGACGTGTCAGCAAACGACCAATCGGCGACCTCAATATGCCCCGAAGGTAAACGCCCCTTTCCTGCAGAGCTGGTCTGCAGCCGCTCAGGGTGTACGCTCGAGTATGAAGTCTCCACCCTCTGCGGACAGTGCGCACAGTTTCCACACAGCTGAAAGGACGCATGAGTATGCTGGAGCCTTTAGTGTCCTCCTCAGCACATGTCAGACTCCACCAGGCTTTCTCCTGTCTCCATTTCTGTCTGTTGGTGTTCATGAGCAGGTGTAGTCATGAACAGGGGTTTTTCAGTTTGAAAAGCTGTTTTCCATCTGGTTTTTTTTTTTTTTACAACTGGTACGGTTCTGTTGACGTCTTAAAGCCACAACCTTTATCATGTGTGGAGACAAGCTAAACACAAGCTAACATGATATTAAGTGGAGGACCAAGAGTTTAATCACATACGTTTGATGAATATGTGATTCGCAACTCCAGTTAGAATTCACTTTGCAATTTTGTAGTTGCTTAGTCACTTGTTCCAATTTGACCACAGCCATTTTCCCTTCTCCGTCTCTTCTCTCTTTTTGGATTATGTCTCCACTGTTCCCAGTTACTGTTGTTAGGTAGCTACCCCACAAAAGATTGGGTTAGATTTTTATTTGTCCAGTTGTATAATATTTCTACTATAGAGGAGAAAATAGTTTATACTCAATAAATCCAGATCCAAAAGGTTTCCCACTCCTACTCATTTCAGTAGGTTTCAGTGTACCAGTGCCAGTGTATCTGAGCAGGTTTGCCATGCACCGAGAGAGGAGCAACTTTTTCCTCACATTTGGTCATGAAGCCTTGCAGCTCGTCTGATCTCAGAACAGTGGTTCTGAGATCAGACGAGCTGCAGATCAGTGGTGGGATTTATGCATTCGCAGAGGGCTCTCGGGCTGCTCCCAGCACACATCGTTTCAGATGAACGCATCGAGATATTTCCAAGGTGCCTCTTTGATACGAGCCTGACAATCCTCTGACTGGTCCCTGTGTCAACAGTCTTATCCGTGGACGTTACATCTACTGCACGCAAGAAAAGAGGTTTCTGTGGATGTGCCAGTGTGTTTTTTTTATGCCTGTGTTTGTGTGAGAAGCAGAGACAGATGGGGAGATGCAGGAAGACACAGCTAGTGTTGGAGAGAAGGACACAAATAAACAAGTAGATGAATAGATGGAAACAAAGACGGTGAGAGACAAAAACAGGCTGAGGGGTGAGAAGATTCGTGGTGAGGCCTCACTTGAGGGGCTCCTGCTCTTCTTCACTGTCTCTCAGGAAGACGGAGAAAGTTGGCTTTGTGACTTTGAACTGACAGCCTGGAGTGTCTGTTCTGTGTCTGAGGTGCATCTCTCCATCTTTGTTACCTTCCTCTGCTCAACCGTCCTCAAGGCCCAGTTTTAGCTTCTATTCCCACGTCTGTACAATGGCTGGTCCATCCTACAGAATCAGTGTTTCTTCCAGGTTACTTGCCTTGAGAGTGCGCTTGTCTCTTTGTCTTTTTTTTTTTTTTTTCAAACAGGGGGTGGGGGTGGATTTGGTAGGTGGAGTGCTTGGTGCTGTTGACAGGCCCTCATTGGATAATGGTAGGGAAGCACTGAAGTTTCTTTCTGCTGCTCTCTTCTTCAGGGGTCACTACAGAGAGAAAACTCACATGAAAGATTTGGCAATTTCTTTTATGCTGAATGCCCATTCTTACACTATCTGGACTTGAACCTGCAACCTCAGGATTACAAGACCATGGCACTGACCACCGAGCTACTGCAACCCCACTTATCTGAGCATCATATACTGGCACTAATTCCTGGACACAGATAGAATAGTTGTGAATTCCTGCTTCCAGTTTCAATGCTTACTGCTATTCACTTTCTGATGTTGACTTTAAGTTTTGTTCTCAAACTCAAGCTCTGTATAATTTTTTTTAAATCAAAGTCTTTACTTGGAAATTTAAAGATTAGATTTTTAAGAAGATTATGTGGTTGATTTTCTTTTTTTCTTAGACAAAAAGAAGCATGTAAAGCCATGTTGTGATAAGTATACACAGACAGCACAAGCTGGCCTGAACCTGGCCTGCAGACAGTAAGACTGAATACCTTTGTGCTAATCTTCAAATGCCTTCCAGTCTTTTTTCATTTCATGCTCTTGAGGTCTGATTCATCTGAGTATTGATGTGGCTTCAGGATAAAGATTGTCTTCATATCTGATGCTGTTGGGATTTATATGTTTAGAATGGCCCTTAAGAAACCAAATGATTTATGCGACTGGTTGGCGAGGGCCTTGGTTCAAGGCCAAGTCTATCTGCTCATCACAACAAAAAAACCTGCTCCCTGGGTGTTGTGGAGAAATACAAATTTAGACGTAACCCCTGGTTCACCTGCCTCTCAGACAACTCTAAAGAGAAACCTCTACCTTCTGGAAGGCAGAGGGTAAAAATAAAATGTGACAGCACACTGAAATAACAAACAAATGTTTGTGTTTCCATTTCTATCTCTTGGTAAATTATACAAAATCTCCATAAATAAGTATCTT
>JARVGS010001283.1:16912465-16924557 GCA_031762315.1 Hypsolebias antenori
CCCCCGCCCCCCCCCCCCCCCCCCCCCCAGTGTTAAAAAGTAGTAACAAATAGCTGCACTTACATCCCTTTGTCCCCATAGGTATTGTAAAACTCCATGTGGTTACACGCCTGAATCCAGCCGATGGTCCACGTCTCTTTGGCCGCCACAGGCGGCACCTCGACCCGCGCGTTGGCTCGGAAGTGCGGCGTCCTGTAGCGCAGGACCACGCTGGACGTCTCGTCCACGATGGTGGGACTGGAGTCGATGGACGCGTTCAGATCCAGGACGATGACGCTGTCTCGGAAACTCTTGGGCTTACACCTGATGCTCTGGATGCAGCCCATCGCATGAAACTGCAACCCAATCCACAACAGCGTCCGGAGGTCTGGAGGAGGAGAGGACAGACGCATGGAAGAGAATCACACTTGTGCTCCCTCCATCCCCCCCAAAAAAAAAAAAAAAAAAAAACTACAAAAACTGATTATTCACAGAGCAGGTGGCCTGATGAAATTAAAAAAAAAAAAAAAAAAAAAAAAAAAAAACATGCGACTTTGATCCGAAACTGTCAGAGGAGAGAGGAAGACGCAGCGCGCATGCTTTCCGGTGCGTAAATGAAACTTCACAACTTCTCATCCAAGTCACAAGCCTTCCCACAAATATAAAAAAAATAAAAATGCCACCCTGAAGAGAGGTCTGCTGTGAGGTTCAGCTTCATTATGAACTAACTTAATAATTAACAAAATGACTAATGTTACGTCTTGGCGTCAGGTTTCCTTTTGGATAATTCTTCGTGTCAGCTAATTCCTGCTTCACTGTTCAAAACATTTTAATTAACATTATCGACATCTAACGGTGACAGAAGAGCAGAGA
The DNA here is from genome assembly GCA_031762315.1 of Hypsolebias antenori. NCBI lineage: Eukaryota > Metazoa > Chordata > Actinopteri > Cyprinodontiformes > Rivulidae > Hypsolebias > Hypsolebias antenori. The sequence goes on from JARVGS010001283.1 coordinate 16,913,318, forward strand.
AATCCTTCATTTCACCATTATTCGTAGCCATGTTTGCGGATTAAAGGGTTAATGCAGTGCAGTTGAGTAGCGGTTTTTTTTCTTAGCCGATTCAAAATATAAACGTGCATAAAAAGGGAGTTTACCTATAAAACAATGAACTGGAAGGTCTTCATCTGCGTGAATGCCTGGAGGAATCTGGAGCCAGCGGCGGGCTCTCACAGTTCTTCGGTCGGAGGGGTAATTCCGTTATTTTCCCCTCCGGGCGGCTGCAGCTGAAGTCCCGCTGAGAGAGAGGCGGCATCTCCGGGACGGCTAGCGGAGTTCGAGGAGCACGGCGACATCCAAAGGACACCGCCGGGTTAACTTTTGTGCCCGTTCCGCCGTGTCCATATTTAGGGTAATTTCAAATAAAAGTCCAAAATAGAAAAATAAATAAATAAAATAATAATACGCCTCATTCGGAGGACGCGGTTGTCACATAGTTCGAGTTAGCTAAAGATGCAACTTAGCCGACATTTCTGCACGAGCTGTCAGCTCCCTGTCGACTCGTCCCATGGCAACGGCAGCAGACTCACCCCGCTACTCATCGAGCCTGCGAGCAGCTCAATGAGCATCTTCATGACGACACTTCCGCCCTAAACTGCAGGCATGCTGGGAAATGTAGTAATTCTTACAAGTCTGCGTGTTTTTGCTGTTTTTACAAACACACATCACAAAACAAGCTAGAAAAAGTTGTGTTAGCCAAGGCATGCAAGTTATTAAGTTATTGTTAGCCAACATAAATATTTTAATTTCTTTATTAAATCGTTATTTAGCTCGCAACAGTTTCCACCGGTGATAGTGATTTATTTTAAATAATGTGGCTCTACTCATATGTCTGTTTTGTTGGCAGCATTTTGCAATCTAACTACTTTGTTTACTTTGGCCAGTCTTGTAAACTCATTGGAGATGGGTGATATTGCTTCTTCTGCAACTTATACATTTTCCCCAAAAAATGAACTTTATTTACATAAAGCATTTGCAAAGAAATACATTAAGATCTCTTAAATTCCTTCAAAAACATTGTTTTCTATAAACTATAGTCCAGCATGCATGTTCTATTTTGTCATTTGCTAGCTTGTTGATAATTTTATGTTTTATAGCTAACCTAGCCTTTACTATTTTTACCTAACTTTTTGCTTTTTTTGTTTTTTTTTTGTTGGCATTTTGCTTCTTTTAGCTTCTAGTTAACATTTTTAGCATTTTCAGTTTAACAAGTATTTTGTGTTTTTGTTGTTATTGTTTATTGGCCTTCAGCCGCCATTTTTAGCTTTAACCAACTATCCAGAAAATTTCAGCAGTTCTTCAGTACTTAGTCAACTCTATTTTCCCGGCAAATGCAATTTATCTAGTTTAATTTAATTTAATTTAATGTTATTTCTGCCCATGTCTGTTTAAGCACCTTGGAGAACTCCGCTCCGCAGCGGGGCGCAGCGCAGAAGCTGAATCCGGATTGTGCGTAAACTACGTAAAAAAAAAATCAACGGACGCTGCGCAGACCGACCGTCTATTATCCTCATCTTTACCTGCTGGTTTTTGGCTGTCTCTCACCGAGGTGAAATGGAAGCAGAGAAGGGCATTTAGAACAACAGTGTGAGGTAAGACCTCGTGTTTTGCGTATTTCCTGCCCATGTTTACCCTGCGCTTGAACGCACCTGTTAGCTGTGACGCTGCAGCGCAAAGAAATGCTCATGTTGTTATTTTTGTGTTCACGCTGCAGGTCGAATTTCACAAGGCTAGCTGGAAGCATGATGTACCATTTAATCCACTGCCTGCCTTGGTGCTACAAACAGCATGGAGAGCGCACATACCGGAGGCTCTAAATATATCTATTAAGGCCACAGGAGGGGGAGGACTGTTCTGGGGGAGGTTATTCTGGGACATTTCCCCTCTGTGATAAACTTGAATGGCCACTTGAATTACCTCGTGGACGTTTACAATCGCTTATACCATCAAAGGAAAAAAGAAGTATATCCAATCATGCCCTCAACTTACACGGGGAGATCCAGGGCGCGTGAGAGGAACAGCGTCCTGAGCAGACCTGAGTTCATGTCCCTGAACCAGCAGGCCCCCCGGGCCTCAGGCGGGCCCCCGGAGAGCCGCGGCGGCGGCTCCAGACGACCACCTCAAATCAAGCACCAAAGCAGCCAGAAGGTCGAGGAACCTACCGACAACGGCAGCAAGGACAGGAGGGAGTCCACCAAGATGCCGGAGGAGGACTGCATGCAGCTGAACCCTTCCTTCAAGGGAATAGCCATGAACTCCCTCCTCGCCATCGACATCTGCCTGTCCAAGCGCATGGGCGTGTGCGCGTACACGTCCTCCTCCTGGGGAGGCTGCCGCTCCATGGTGGCCCTGCTGGCGCTGACGGGCCACGGGATCACGTGGATCATTGGCACTATCGTGTGTCTCACGCGGAGCAACACCCTGGCAGGTCAAGAGGTCTTAGTCAACCTGCTGTTGGGTAATCACATCCACCACCACCGCCATCAGCACCACAAAGAGTCGCGGAAACTTACACCCGTGTTTTTATGAATGAATCTCATCCGTGTTTTGCAGATGTCCAACTATTCAAACTGTTTGAGCCCCACTGTTTTAACACAATTTTTTTTTGAAGGTTTAGACACATCTTATGGCAATTTCTTTTTTTTTTTTTTGGGTAGAACAGAGGTCACAAATAAAATCTGCTAAACTATTTTTTTTTTCAAGCAGCATGAGCTAATTTATAAAAGGTCATTTGAAACGATAAGGATAATCTATATCCTTTTTGCTTATTAACAAAAAAAAAAGGCAAAGATGTGATTAGAATTTCACAAAAAGGAAACACTGCTATGCGATGGTTTCATCCCTTTCCATGTTTCTTTATTTCATTTTCTTTTTTGTTCTGGGGTGTTAGTATGGTGTTTAACAAAGTTAAGTCAGGTCCTCTGGACGGGTTCTTTTGAAACGTTTCGTCTTTCATCCAAAAGACTTCATCAGTCCGAGGAGCTGCAACAAACTCAGTCTTATAAATAGCACCTTATCAAAGTGGGTCCACCAGTTTGATGGTGCTCAGACTCCGCCCTCTCCCCTGCCAACTCGTTAAAGGCAGTTATGGCCAAAGTGGTTCCATATATCATGATTCATGCTCAATAATCCAGGTAGAAAAATCCAAGTTAAATCAGGTCCTCTGGATGATTTATTTTTGTTGAAACTGAACTGGTTGAAGATGCTATTTATAAGATTGAGTTCATTGCATCTCCTCAGACTGAAGAAATCTTTTGAAGCTGACTTAACTTTGTTGGATTTTTATTACTAAGCATGAATCAGGGTGTATGGTGTTGTTTCCATGCTTTCTTTGTGTTCAGTTTGTTACTTGCCTCCTTGTGTTGCTGCCATTTTCAGCACTTTTCCACAGCAGCTCCATAGTCCTGCCACACCTCTTCTCAGTTGTCTCTTCAGCCCAGGTGCACTTGCTTATCTTCCCCAGTCAAAATATTCATTCACCAGTTGAGCAGTGCACATTATTCATGCCACATCCTGTGCTTCTTTGTCTCCTTGTGCCCACCCTCACTACATAAGTTCTGCAGCCATGACATCACTTTTGTTTACGTAAAATTATATTTTTACTTCTTCAGCCTGTCTATAATCCTGAGTTCAAACTCCTGTTCATCGTGACAGTCATTAGCACCATTTGTTGTGCATTACCCTCAGCTACTACCACACCAAGCTTCAGCACAATATCCAAAAAATGGACTGAGCTACAGCCATTTTTATGTTCTTTAAGGTCAGCTGGCAGTGGTGGCCATCTTGAATCAGGTTGACCACATAAGTTAATCAACTATATGCATATCCATACTTGCTACAAGTTACTTTAACACTCCTCCAGGTTTTTTTTTTTTTTTTTTTTTTCGAAGATATTTTGGTTAAAATAAACACACACATACAAACACACACAGACAACATTACAGATCCATTACTATTCAGCGTCAGGTGGTAACAAGATTTATAGACTGTAAACCAACCGAAAACAAATATTAAACATGCAAAGAAAAGTGTATTTCATTTGAGATATTCTCAAATGTTTGGATATTTTTCTAAAGCGTGCTCGTTTTGACGCCAACAGCAAAATGTTTGTTGTTCCATATAGGCCTTAAAAAGCGGAACACTGCTGCAGCAAACAGGATCAGGTGTATGAGCTGTTCATATAAGTCCAGGTTTTCAAACGTAAACATAATTTACCACTCTGTAAAACTCCACATGGATACATACATTTGCAAAAACAATAACACATTTGCTCTGATTTTACTATTGACATCAAATGTTTGAAACCCCTTAAAGAAATCAAGGTGGACAACTTCAGTTCCTGTTGCAAGGTGTTCCAGGTTGCAGGAGCTGAGTAGGAAAAGACCTTTTGTCCAAGTTCAGTCCACTCTGAGGGGACGCTGCATGTAATGATGGCGTGAGAGCACATGTTGTAACTGGACTGATGACGTGACATGTAGGAGAAGATGTAAGAAGGCAGCAGACCAAGGAGGGATTTATAGATGAAAATGAACCAGTGTGAGAGCCTACATGTAGATAAAGACCAACTGACCAAGGAGTACAGGGTGCAGTGATGGATACAGTAATTACAACCAGTTATGAATCTTAGCGTGCCAGGGAAGACAGGATCCAGCATCTGCAAGCAGCTGGCCGGGACATTCATGTAGATAATGTCACCATAGTCAGTGGCCAGAAGGAAAGTAGTAGCTACAAGGTGTTTTCCTGGCATTCAGAGTTAAGCAAGATTTATTTCTGGAAAAGAAAACCAGTTTTAATTTCAGTTTTTTCATCAAGTTTTCAACATGTGGCTTAAAAGAGAGCTGTGCATCAACCAAAATTCCCACATATTTGTAAGAATCTCCAAACTCAGTGGGAACACCATGCATGGATGAGATGGGAAGAAGAGTTGCTGGCACCGACTTTCTGTATGAAAACAACACCCCTTTGGTTTTGTCATCATTTAGTACCAGCTTGAGATGGAATAAGTCTGACTGAATTATGTCAACTGCAGATTGTAGAAGCTGGAAATCCTTGGCAATTGTATAAGCTCGAAAATAAACAACAGTGTCATCAGCATAGAGATGCAAGAATGCGTCAAGAATGTTTAGACCTACATTATTTTTATAAATTGTAAAGAGTGGGGTCTAAAATTGAGCTTTGTGGCACACCATTAGAGACCGTTAGGTATCAGACAACAATGCACTACTAAATCTACTCTACAGCAAACTTATATTCATTCAACCTTTATTTATACAGGTTAATCCTATTGAGCCTTTGGGACTCAATGGGATTAACCTGTTAATGGGCTATGATTTCAGTTAGCTGATAACAATAACATTCATCACAGTTTGTGCACAGCACGCAATGTTAAAGGTCATAGTCTGTTTTTTTTGTTGTTGTTTTTTTGGGTTATTTACTTTATCTGTTAATTGTACTTCTCCTTGTGGTTTGTTTGAAATTTTATAACCCTTGTGTTTTGACTCAGCCTCCTGTTCTTGGTGCCAGTACTCACTCTCACCCTGTCAGCCTCCTCAGGGCTTGTCATTCAGCTTCTCATGATCAGTCTCCCAGTGCTGCCACTTTCCACTCACCCTCTGCTCTATTTAAATCATTTTTGATCACTACTCCCACAGTGGTTCATTGTTCGGACATGTTCAGATGTCTCGGTTCTCCTCTTGCTCCCTCGTGCCTCCCTGGGTTTTACCTCCAGAGTTTGAAAGTTTTGCTGCCATGTCGGCTTTTTGTTTTGTATGCTAAATAACATTGTTTTTTTTTTTTTTTATTATTATTATTTTCTTGCGCTCCCGTCTCTGTCTACATCTGGGTCCAAACTTACACAGACCTTGACATTAATAAATGCATGATGCACTCCTTGTTTCCTGTTTTTCATGTTTTGTTTTGTGCACTTTTATGGCAGCGTTACAGTACAACTTAAAGACATAGTAATTACAGCATATTGGGTCTTGGGTCATTTTCAGTCTTTCCATGTGAATGAAGGTGTTTGAGAAATGCTGCTGTGTTTACCTGGATAGTTTTTATGGAATTTACCAATAAAATAAGGACCTAGACTTTCATGAATTCAGCCGTTCCACTGCCTTTCATGCAAGAGTTTTAGACTAAATTCATCTTTTGCTGAGAAATGACCATTTTAGCCCTTTTGGAATAAAATGTAAAGTAACATGCACAACTTATGCCATACTATTATTTATTTGGGTGATCTGTTAGTACTTGGATAATTTATTGCGAAAGACTGGCAGCCGCTGCCACACCAAATTTTATTTCAATATCTGTGAAATTGACAAAGTTTTAGTCAAATCAGTGTCTCTGGGTAGTAGCAGCATCTTAGTTGTCATGACCAGAAGTAGAAAATCAGTTTGTGTGTCTCTGTACGCATCACAAGCTGCCATTTGTGATCCAAATGTAGTTTGCCAATCAAAATGCAAATAAACCTGTGCATCACTTTTGATTGAATGAATCCAAAATGTTGCTTTTAAACTGTTGTAAAGGAAACAGGCATTTAGTCTGGTGAAAATAAAATAACAAGGAATCAAAATACTGTATGTACATATGTGGGTTGGATTTGTTGTGATGTGTATGATCAGTTTATCAATATTATAAGGAACAGTGCTTCACTTACTTTACTATTTCCTTTTCTCAAGATGCACTCAAATAATTATCAGTAGGCAGTTGAGTATGAGAAGCCATAGTGAAAAAAAGAAGCATTTGAATGCTTTATAGTTTTCACCTAAATATATGTTTAAATATTGTTATATTGCAATGAAATTTGGCTCATCTTACCCAGGGATGGATGTCTTATTTGAAACTGACTTGTAGTGTCTGCAGAAACTGAGAAGTGAAAAGGTGAATGTTGTGACTAAATGTCAAATATTTACTTATTTGTCAACTGGATCAACAACCTCCAATTGGAGAAATAGGATTTAATTCTGATCAGATTGACAGCTAGTCTGAGCAGAATAAAGACCAAAGCGGATAGCTGTCTTCTTAAAACAGCTTTAAATTTTTAAAGGCGTTTGTGCAACAAGTTTCATAAACGTTTATCACTGTCAAATCCAATTTTATATGGTCACTCCAGCAGAGCTCTTATGAAACACCAGTTAAAAGTGTCCCAGTTTCCACCAGAAGTGATACAGCTAGCTGCTGCTGTTATTTGTGCTCACTAATTTTTGATGCCTCAGATCGTGCCCTGTCTAGGACATGGTGTGAGAGATATATTTTTAATACCGTCTCTCCGCATGTTTTCTTCCCTTTTCTCATCCAAGCAAAAATATTATTCTGAAGAAGAATAAGAGGGCCGCACTAAATAGCAGCAGCTTCGTGCACTCCGCCCATCTTTCGGACAACTGTACGTACATGCTCTTGTTGCATCTCGGTGCAATGATAATAAAGCTTATTCTGAAACTGATTCAAATAACCCAAGAGTTCTATTTAAATACTAAGTACTGCAAAAGTGATGGTGATTTAAGGATTATTAAGGCTATCCTTGTGCTCTGATGTAGACAACTAAAACAGAACTTTTTAATAACAATAATGTCACGGACCCACCTTTAATCTTACCTACAAGCAACTGATTTGAGTGACTGACATATAAGAACCACGAATTGCATGCTTACGCTTATGCTGCAAGTGCTACTACATCAAAATCTTCATATACTGTAATGTATTACTTTGAAGAGCAGAGAAGGCTGATGAATAACACTGCCTTGGATAACGTACAAAAACTTTATTGTTAGACCAAATAATCTGGGGCCAAAATGCTTTTTATCACGTTATTGAGCCATCAGCAGTACTAAAGCAAACGCTGCAGAAAAACCCTACAATATACACCAAGTTTACTTTTAAAATCATGATAAATGAGCATAACACTTTTGTAGAAAGAATTTACTCTGATATGCAGTGAACATGGACGGTGCAGTTGCCTTCCTCTTGGAATTTGGGTGTTCTCCCCATTTTTCAGACAAAAACATTAAGTTTACTGATATCTCTAAATTCTTTGAATAGTCTCAATGAGACTAACCTGTATAAATAAAGATTGAATGAATGTCACTAGATGTGACTGGGCACACGAGTGGCATTTTGCTCGTAATCTCCATTCTCATCATTTTCTTGATTTACAGTTTGTGTTCATGAGCTTCATGGCCATGTTCCATTGTACTCTGTTTCTTCTTTCATCCCACACATTTTTTTTTTTTTTGTAATTACTAAAAAATATTACTGTGCACATGGCACCATTGCTAGAAATGTTCACAAAAAAAATCAATGAAGACATGGTCCACCATGCTGTCAGTGAGTAACTATACTGGATGTGGTGCTATTACGTTGCCACAAAAACACCAAAAACAGAAAACAAGGCATGGAGAGTGGACATGAAGGTTTTCTCATTCAACCTTTATTTATACAGGTTAGGCCTATTGAGCCTCAGGGATTCATTTACAAGAGAGCCCTGATTTTAACAAAGAGTGACGACAACATTGGACAACAACAATAATCATAAAAGAAAGCAGACAATCTGAGAAGAACAAATGAAAGAAAATGGTATTAAAAAACAGCTATTTGTAAGGTGATGTAGGATACTAAAACAGGAACATGTCTGCATTGCTTTTTGCCAGGAACTTAGATGTTTGAAGCCACTTAGAGAGGTCAAAGTCGAGCTCTTCAGATCTTTTAGCAAGATATTCCAGGAAACAGGAGCGGAGTAGGAGAATGTCCTTTTCCCAGTTCAGGCTGCACTGAGGGGACACTGCACGTAACAATGTCCAGTGACATGTAGGAGGAGATATATGAAGGCAATAGACCAAGGAGTGATTTAAAGATGAAAATGTACCATGGAAGAGTCTGCGTGAGGTTAATGATGTCCAGTTAACCAGTGAATACAGGGTGCAATGGTGGGTACAATAATCACAGCCATTTATGAATCTTAGTGCACCATGATAGACAGCATCCAACATCTGCAGGTGCTTGTAGGAGCGTTCATGTAGATAATGTCACCGTTGTCAGTGGAGGGAAGGAAATTCACAGTTACAAGGTGTTTCCTAGCATTCATTTAGGATCTATTTCTGAAAAATAAACCCAATTTATCTTTCAGTTTCTTGACCAAATTTTCAACGTGGAGCTTAAGAGAGATGCGAATTGACCAAGATACCCAAGTATTTGTAGGATTCTGATTGAATCTGATTTGAAGATTACACACTGGGTGCAAGATGTAAACACAACAAAAGAGGAGGATGGCCTCAGGTCATAGATTAGGAAGGAAGTGGGCAATCGTGACATCATCAGTATTTGCAAAGCTGTGTTTTGGATGTTTTTATTTAAAACAAAATAAAAACATCTGTGGCTTTTCAAGATTTTCTATTTCTGTGTGGACGAATAAGCATTTGCTTATTCACAAAAGCCTTGTAGACTTTTGGGAATAAAATGAGAATAATCTGCGGAAAAGTGAGTGAGCCGCTGGAGAATGTTTTCTCAGGTAACCTTTACCAACAGAGAGTGGTTAAAAAAAGAAGACAGAAAAGAAACTAAAGCACATTTGACCTGTAATGAGAAGATCAATGAGAGAAGATGAGGAAGAATGACGGATGGAGACGGACGGATAAATATTTTGAACCGACTGCTGATAATGATAAATGAACAGACAGGAGATGGGCCAAACTTTAAAAAAGAAAGGAAAAGGTGGATGATGATTTGAGAGAGTAACTATATAAAGATCCCAAGTCATTGCGGATGCAGGCCTGATAGCTTAAACAGAACAGCTTTGTAACGGCTCCTATACACCAAATCATAACTTCAGACCAATTGACCGTCTCCTGAGGTAAATGAGAACACTTTTCTCCCAAATCTAATCTAATTCAGATGGGACATCTGGTCAATTGATAGTCTACAACTGCAGAGTTAGCTGCAGGGCTTCTGAATACTTTAGCTGATATATTCTCGAGAAAGTCTCGAACAGAGCTGGAAAGGTTTTCAGGGGAAGACGGGGGAAATGAAATAATTTTTAGGATATATTTTTTCCTACTTCTTTGCACTCATGCATTTGTAAGGAAGTGTCCGGTGGTACAGATCAATCAGCATGATGGAGGGAGAGACTGTGGAGGGAGATGCTCCTCTATAGTCTGCTCCACGTTTGCTGAAGGAGCGCAAACTCACCAGGGACGAATTAGCCACACAGGAGCACCAAGGCATCATGGGAAATTAATGATCAGGACCTCCAGGAAGTAAGCTAATGAGTCCTTGTGGCACACACACAAACAACCGGAGACACACACACAACAACAGACAGAAAAAAGGAGGAGGAGGAGGTCCTGCAGAGAGGAAATGGTCAAAATGCGTTGCTGGCGCAGCTAACAACACAGAGCTGGTCTGGATGAGTGATGAAGCTGGAGGGGTTGGTGATCTCACAGACACACCAACGTTTCAGAATCTGATAATTAGAGAGGACCACCGGTGGCTTTCGCTCATGGAGGCGTAGTGATTACTGTTGCTACACACCGGCTCCTGAGGGGGCTGACAACAACCCAAGAATTCATTCCCATCAACCTAGAATCCTCATCCTACATGTGACTCCTGAAATCAGTCAAGGAGGTGATCCGCATTCCTGCCATGTTCTGTTTGCGCCGTTCTTCCACGCAGAGAGGAGAAGCTTATACAACAGGAGGAACTTTACTTGCTAAATAAGATGTGAGTTATTTCCTGGACGCATATAATTAACACTGAGATCAACATCAGTCGGTTTAAGAACATATTGCTGACTGGAACATGCTCCGGTCCCTTAGAGGTTTGCTGAGGCTGCTTTTGCAGATGTTTCTCCTGCTTTGAATGCCACCAGACCATTACGATCTGTTCATCACTGTCTGCTCCATACTTCAGGGGTCACCACAGCAAGCGATCTTGCATGAAGATTTGTTTTATGCCTGATGCCCTTCCTGCTGCAACCACCAACCACCATGCTACCACAGCCCACATGTGTGGAGCAGAGGGCTGCCATCTAGAACACCCGGTGGAGCAGTTGAAGGGGTTTAAGGTCAGTGGTGACTCTTATGCTCATATCTTAATAATAATTAATAATCACGGAAAAGCTGTGCAGAGAGCGGGCAAGGCTGCACAGAAGTCTGTTGGCGTCAGCCTCCCCACCATCACAGACATCTACACCTCCAGATGCAGGAAGAGAGCCACCTGCATCA
>JARVGS010001283.1:16972514-16983312 GCA_031762315.1 Hypsolebias antenori
GCTGCTAGACGTTTAACCCTGTGTTGCATCAGAATCTAGGCTCTGAGTCGGCATCGGTAGAAAGCTGTGGTGAAATTTCTGGTGCCCTGCAGTCTTTATTGCATCTTCTTCAAGCTCGCTTCAACTCCAACTCCATGCTTAGCTTTTTTTATGATGCATCTTCTCCTTAAAACTCCCGGTGTGTTTGTCTCGCTGGCTCCTGTTGACGCTCTGCCTTTCTCTCTCTCTATCTTTTTTATCTGTCCCACTGTGAGAAACCATTACAGACCAACTTCCATCCCTCCCTAATTGATTCCCCTTCCCTCTCTGTCTCACTTCCCTTTTTACAGTCATTGTCCTGCTGTGAGCAGTCCATTACATTTACTTCAGTTTGCAGAGCTTCACCATTTCCCTCGCTTTATATCGTTTTTTTTTTTTACCGCAGCTATTTTTTTCCCTTCAATTTCTTGCATCCCTGCCCTCCTTAACCCCCCTCCGTTCTTCCCCAAATACCTTCATACCACTTGAACTTGACGCTCAAAAGGGAAAACCTCGAACAGACGTACTCGCCCCAAGATCTTCCAAGTCCAATCTGAAGATTTAAATTTTTTTTTTTTTACTTGCGTCGTTTTTATCGATTTTACGGTTAAAGTTTGCTACATTTTGCTTGTTAGAAATTTTGTTGACAACAGTCTTGCTAGCCGTCAGAGCTGGTTACCGTTAGCTCCGGTTTTGTGTAAAATGGCGGCACAGGAGGAGAGGCGGGATGATGGGACCTTGCCTTCTCCGCAGCGGTGTTCTGCATACACCCACACATGTGCGTGCACTATTCCACGGCTGTGCACGTGCAGCCACACACGGCACATTTCTGACTGCACTGCGGCGAGGGCATGCTTTTTGCAGTCACACCCCCGTGGACACCATTTTGTGTGGGAGAGCTTGCCATGACCAAAATGATGGTGGTGATGATGATGTTAATAAAAAATGAATGCCGTCCATTTTTTACTTTTTTTTTTTTTTTTCCGCAAATGATGTGAATAAAGCCAAATCAAAACACACGAGCAAACGCATGGAATTTGATAGAAGAAAATTTTACGTTTTGATTCACTGCGGGAAAAAAAACACGGTAATTTTTTTAACGGTATTTTAGCTAAATAGTAAGTAAGTTTCGTGTTTGATCATGAATGAAATATTTTTAAACATAATTTTATAACATTTTGTATTTACCATAGATTAAATATCAGCGGCAAAAAATACTAAAGAGCTTACAAGTAAAAAAAAATTTAATAAAATTACCGGTGACGTACCGGTATACATTTTTATTAAAGTTCACTCATAAATAAAGTTATTAGTCTGAGCTTTGTTGGATAAATTTCTGATTACTGTATTTAGACAAATTTAGTTTTTTTTTTTTTTTTGGTTGGACGGAAACACACAAATGTTGTTTATCGTCCAGTTATTTTATTTTTAGTCATTTTTGTCTATATTTTTATAATCTCACTGAAAAGAAGCTGTGTGTGAACCCCGTGCAAGTCTGGGGGAATCCTATTTAATGCTTCGTTAACCCTTTGATGGTCGTTAGTTGTACACAACCTGAGAGTAATTTAATGTCGTGCTGTTCACAGGAAGACCGTCTGTTACAAATCAATGGTAGTTTTTCCGGTGGCGTTCAGGCACTTGTAGTTTTCATGGGACTGTGCGTTCCGGTTTGACTTACGTTGTCATCGTTGTGGTGTCAGAGCCCAGTTCAAGGCCATAGTTTGATTTAATCACCAGTTTCAGTTTTATCCTTGTATTCTGACTCTTTTGTCATTGATCACTGGAAAGTAAAAGCAGCTCTCTCTTCAGAGGGACTTAAACAGCGTTTTGTCCTGCAACCTATATTTTTTTTGTCCGTTTTACTCACGTTAGGCCATTAAACAGTCTCCACACTCTTCCTTCCAGTATTTCCTTCCAGTGTCATCCCTCCCACACCTGCTGAGAAACTAACGCCCAGACACAAATGTCGACCCCCCCACTCCTGATCCCGTCGTTTTCCTTCCCTCCCTTCGATCTGTCTGACCTTGTTTCGGTTCTTCCTTTATTTTCCTTTCATCGTACTTTCCCACTCGAGTCTCCATCACTCCCCCTTTCGTCTTCTGTCCACTTCTTGGTTTCGCTCTGTCATTTCGAGATTCCTTGTATTTTTCCACCTCTCTTTTCATTTCCTGTATCCCACCCCCACCCCACCCTGCCTCCTGTATAAACTCCATCATTCTTACTCATTGTAATTTACATAACACTATATTTTCCTGTTTCTGTGCTTTCCAAGCTTTTTTTTTTTTTTATCCGACCTTTAAAAGAATTTGCATAGGGGACATATTTAGGGTTGATAATCATTTTTCATGGCGTTAGTCTTTGAGTAATGGTAAACACCGTCCCCTGGTCATTCGCCTGCTTCACACGGCAGCAGCTTTATTAAGAAAGTTAAGCATGCAAAAATGACTAATCAGCACCTTGTCTGTGCTTCAACTTAACTAAATCTCTTCCACTTCTTGCATTTTTTACAGCATCAGAGGGTTCACAACAAAAACAAGGTGAGCTGTGCTTTCTTGTAATAAATTTATCCCATAGTTTAGGATTTGTTTTTACGTTTCTGCTTTTATGTATACCTGTACATACCACCCTGCTTCAAATCTGCTCAAGTTTACAGTTTTGTACAATGTTTATTTCCAAATCTGTTGATGATTTTGTGCTGCTTCATCAGCCTTCGCCCTTCTGGAAAAGTTGGAAATCCAATTTAGCCACAAGTTAATCCCATTAGCCATTAGTGGTGTTAGTGGGGTGGGGGGGAGGAAATGTTGGACATAAACTGGTGCATGATTGTTTTGTGCAGGGCTGTGGAAAAAGCAGTAAAGTTCTCTAAGCTTTGTCAAAACTTTTACTTTGCATTATGTGAAAGATTCACTGTAGGGTTATGGTTTTTGTCAATCATTAGAGCCAAGTCCAAATCTTCAAGCTGTTCCAACAGAAACAAGTTGATGATACTTTTGGTTGTATTTGCATTTCAGACATCCGTAATTAAATAACAATGTTTTTCTTTGTTTTTCTTCTCCATTTTAGAAACTGAACGTCTAAAGAGTGGTTCCTCGCTGAGGACTGTTTCCCTTCCTCTCATCCTCTTCTTCCTCTTGCTGATCACCTGATTTATCCGTCCTCATCACCGACTTGTGGGAGCAATCACTCAGATGTTCGGAGAACCAATGCAATCTGTCCTCGGAGAACAAAATATGCCACGTTTTAGCTATTGCAAATGACACTCACTGCCTTGTTGTTGTTGTTTACCAGCGAAACTCGAGACAGAACTGTGTTCTTGTCCAGAACTCAGGCACAGACTGAATCATGGTGATGCATAGCTCGTTTTCTGGTCCTTCCTGCTGTGCCACTTAAAAGAACAGAAGCGTTGCAGGAAGTCATAAGACTTGAATCCATTTCTGATGCCATGAGAACAATTATGAGTTTCTAAATTTGTTCCGAGGTTAATTTATAATTTTCATTTTTTTCTTGTTTTCCTGTTTAGTTTAGTTTTGTTTTTACCTGCCTCCAGTTGAAAAGTGGCCAAATAAAATACGACTGTGAGGAGTGGCTCAGGTTGAAATTCGATCACTTAAAAAAAAAAAAATGTTGTTTATGAACACTGAATAATCTTTAACCACTCTGTTTGCATTAGAGCAACATAAATGTCTTCTACTTTTGTAGCTTATTACATTTGTAAAGAAAAAAAAGAGAGAGTCCATGGGCTATTGTAGAACTAGGAGACTGGTTTGCTGCGCCCCCTGCTGGGACTAAACTGGTTGTACTGGAGTTGAACTGGTTTGGCTATAAAACCCAGAACCTGGACATCTGATCAGATTCTGGTTCTGTGTGGTATTTTAAGAAGACCTGGAGTTGGTCTTCACTGACGGGTCGCCTCATTGTTCTACCTTTGCACTCTTCTTCCTGCTTTCGAACAATTCAAGAACAAAGTCTGGGTAAACTGAGAGCATCAACTTTACACTACTACAAAGGTGGTTCTGCCAACAGAGCAAATATGCACACAATACTTTTTTTTTTCTTTTTTACTACATTATTGGGTTAATTGTATGTTTGGCAAGCTTAAGATGTAAGATGTATTACTGTATAATTTAATCTGAACACTGGCAACAATGTGTCTGTATTTCTAAATTGCAAGATTAACTCAAAGGTTTCTGGTTGTGTATAAGCAAAAAATGGTTTATTTTCAGGATTTGTACATTTGTATTTTTGATTTTTTTTTTCTCTAAACTACAGTTTGTAAAGTTTATTTGTTTATTAGTTAAATTTATTTCCTTCCGCCATCTAAAATGCTGAGATAAAAGGATCATAAATCATGCTGACATTTTTACATATTGGACTTTTTGCAGGGTTTTTTCCCCTTGAAACCAAATGAATGTTGTATATTTGCATTGTTGCATAGTAATTTTTCCACACTATTTGAACTACTTGCGCTTAGAAACTCAAAAACTATAAAGTTTCTTGCTTTAAAAACATTGGTTAGCACTTAAATACTTATCCTTTAAATATTTGCTGCAAATCATTCCAGTCATGTTCATGTTAAATTCCAAAAAAAGGGATAAAAACCAATGTTTGAAGACTTTTTTTTTTTTTAACTAAAGTATTTTCATTTTCTATCATTTTACAGTCGTGCAAAGAGTAGGACGTTGTTGTTGTTTTTTAAGTCTCGTGTGATTATGGTTTCACATTTTTGTGAAAAGAAATATGTAGCATCTTCTGTGAAGAGCAACTGCAATCTGAGCCGTTTTCTGTGGCAGGAACAATAAATAAATCTGATTGCAATCAAAAGCTCAAGTCAATGTTATTTAATTTTAATTTTTTAAGAATCGATCCTTCTTATGTAACCACAAGTATGGTTGACAAGTTGCAGTTGTACACACAGTTTTATTTGTGGAGCAGACACATTGAATGTTCTACACAGATAAGGAGACTACAGGGACTTGCAATGACCTTGTGGTGTGAGGAGCCATTGTAACGGGAGTAACCTGGTGGAATATCGAGCTGGTTTTTATCTATGGCCTGATAAGACTCAAAGGACTCATGCTTTTAACAGACTCTCAAGCATCCACTTTAAAGATGCTACTTTCTGTCAAACACAGGACTGAAGTTCAATAAAGTTAAAAAAAAAGATGTTTATTTAACCTTTTTTTTTATCCAGACAAATCCCATTGAGATCATTGAGCTCTTTTTCAAAGGACTGGGCCTGAAGGCAGCCTGAGCATGCATGTTTTTGAGCTGTGGTAGAAAACTGGAATATCCGGTAAAACCCACGTAAACATGAGGAGAACATGCAAACTCCACACAGAAAGACCCCAGGCCCAAACCAAGGCTTGAATTGAACCCAGGTTCTTGCTGAGGGGCAGCAGTGTTCAACACTAACTTGTTCTGCTGGGGGTTGTTTTATATGGGGTTTCTTTATGGTTTAAACATAGAAGTTGCATCAATTTATCTTATGTATATACAGTTCTATTTAGATATGCAATGTAGAACATATTCTGAAGCCAGAGAGGCATATTCCTGGATAATGGGACGAATGCTCCTATTCCATGCCTCATGATCTCATGCTTGTCCCTGTAGACTCATGTTGCTGTGAAGCTGTTTTGATTTGGACCTTCACATAGGCATTTCAACATATGTTGTGAAGGATGAAAGAAATGTGCTGAAAAAATGGTTAAAAAAAACACCAACAAAATAGTACATTTAAAGTACATGGGCAGCAACTTGTGCCATCAGAAACTGAATTTTAAGTGCTGTGAAATCCAGTTTCAAAACAGCAGTTCAAATTCAGTTTCTGATGGTACAAGTTTCAGCCCATAAAAGCACTCCCATCTTTTTTCTCCTCCTGTGTGCTAAACTTTCTGGCTGATTACTCCTGCGAAACACAAATCAGAAGCTTTCACTGTGACATGTTTGATACAACTAAAATTTTTGTATGTTTTATTTTTTTTCATGCCATGTCTTACATGGAGGAAGGAAGCTGAGTCGGGGGACTTCGGGTTGGTGGCTAAGGTCACTGAGGTAGTTAAAAAGCTCCACAGTGGCAGGGCTCCAGGGGTGGATGAAATTCGCCCTGATTTCCTTAAGGCTCTGGATGTTGTGGGGCTGTCTTAGTTGCCACAACTTTGCAACATTGCTTGGTCATTGGGGGCAGTGCCAATGGATTGGCAGACTGGAGTGGTAGTTCCCCTCTTCAGAAAGTGGGACCGGATGGTGTGCTCCAATTGAGTGATGCCCCTATAGGGGCATCCCTTTCCTTAGCCTCACTGGTAAGGTCTATTCAGGGGTACTGGAGAAGGCAGTCCGATCGTTGGTCGAACCTCTGATCCAGGAGGAACAATGTGAGTTCCGTCCTGGCCGTGGAACTCTGGATCAGCTCTTTACCCTCACTAGGGTCCTCAAGGGTTCATGGGAGTTTGCTCATCCAGTCTACATGTGTTTTGTGGACTTAGAGAAGGCATTCAACTGTGTTCCTCAAGGTACACAGTGGGCAGTGCTCCATGAGTATGGGATTGAGGGCCCGTTGTTACGGGCTTTTCGGTCCCTATACAAGTGGTTCGCATTGCCGGTAGTAAGTTAGACCCCTTCAGGGTGGGAGTTGGACTCCGCCAAGGCTAGCCGTTGTTACTGATTCTGTTCATAACTTTTATAGACAAAATTTCTCAGTTCAGCCAGCTGGTGGAGGGATTCCGGTGTGGTGGCCTCAGGATTTTTTCTCTGCTTTTTGCAGATGATGTGGTCCTGTTGGCTTCATCATGCAATGATCTTCAGCTCTCACTAGAGCTGTTTGCAGCTGAGTGTGAAGTGGCTGGTATGAGAATCAACACCTCTACATATGGTCCTCAGTCGGAAAAGGGTCTAGTGGTCCATTTGGGTCGAGGGTGAGGTTCTGCTTTAAGTGGAGGCATTCAAGTATCAAGATTTTTTTTCACAAGTGAGAGAAGAATGGAGCGTGAGATCGACAGATGGACTGGTGCAGCATCTGCAGTATTCCGGACCCAGTACCAGTCCATTGTGGTGAAGAGGGAACTGAGCTGTAAGTCGAAGATCTCCATTTACCAGCCATTCTACATTCCTACCCTCACCTATGGTCATGAGCTCTGGGTAGTGATCGAAAGAACAAGATTGTGGATACAGGCAGTTGAAATGAGTTTCCTCTGCTGGGTAGCTGGACTCTCCCTTAGAGACAGGGTGAGAAGTTCAGTTATCCGGGAGAGACTTGGAGTAGAACCGCTGCTCCTCCACATCAAGAGGAGCCAGTTGAGGTTGTTCAAGCATCTTGTAAGGATGTCACCTGGGCGCCTACCTAGGGAGGTGCTTCAGGCATGTCTGACAGGTAGTAGACCCCGGGGAAGATCCAGGACAGGTTGGAGAGGCTACATCTCTCAGGTGCCCTGGGAATGCTTTGGAATCCTGAGCTGGAAGAGGTGGATGTGGAGAGGGATGTCTGGGCCTCCCTGCTCAAGCTGCTGTCCCCGCAACCTGACTTTGGACCAAGTGCAAGATAATAGATGGATGGATGGATGGATGGATCTTTTTTTCGGTCAGAAAACACTGGAATAATAATGTTTTTAAATAATTACGTCTTGTATTTTCTGTAGCTTTCAGTTTCTGTTTTAATGCTAAATGCACCGTAACTGGAACAAAACTCAAATTCCCAACTTCAGAGTTATGCACACAGGTGGCCATGTTAGTTAAATTTAGAAGAGCATAAGACTACTGGAGTTGTATACCATTTCTTTCCTGACGAAAGTAGTTTTTTATTGTTTTGATTTTTACAATGCTCTGACAAGAAAAATCTACAATGCATACCAACAATACAACTGTTTGCTGCATTGTAATTACTCTGTTTGCTTTCCATCACTACAGATTTTGTTGTAATGAGCTGTTTACCATATTCGTTAAACAGGAATTAATATACTTGAAGGTTCTTAGTGCTGATTCCATCTTTAAAAACATAAACAATGAATACAAACAGAAACAAAGAAAACAGAATGTTTTTGAAAATTTACCTTCACGTGCCGAGGCGGGAGTGGTGGCGCAGAGGTTGGAGAATGCGATTGGAAGGTCACCAGTTCAATCCCCTGGACTGACGACATCAACATGTGAGTGGTAAAGGTGAAGCACCCACATCTGCCTCCACCACCTCCACCTATCACAAAAAACACCTTTTAGTAGAATGGATAACAGGCTAATATGAGCAAGTAGTTGGAGAACCGTTTAAGATGAATGTCTAGTTTTAACTAAACATGTCACAATAAAGTCATATTAAAAACAGAATACAGAATTTTAGATCCATAACACGTTTTTATTTTTATACATTAACAGTATCCAAAATGACAGAATTCATGAAACAAAGATTTCATGAAAGTATGTGTTCGTCAAAATGGTAAGGCTATGTCATTTTAATAGTTAAGGAGTTACGTTTCCCTGTTTTTGCAGTGTTTTTTAAAAGTTTCAACATGATGTGGTCAGAAATATTATTTAAGGGAGAAGGAAGTTGGAGATTTCCACAACGTTAAATCTATGCTCCACTGATCTTTTCAGCTCACCAGTTTGTGGAAATCTTTAGTCGTCATCTGGGGCTTAAAACCAGAATAACTTTCCGCACCAGGAAACTGAACTGTGTTTAAAATCACAGCTCTGGACTTCATCCTACAGAAGTGAAGTTTTTTTAATACAAGGAAGCAGAAACTCTGTGAAGAGGAAAGATCTTATACTGTTGGGTGCAAGTGACTGTACACAGCTTAGAGATTTATTGAGTCCTCACTGAAACTTCAGCTGTGGGTGCTGGAATATTGTCCAGCAAAAATGGTAATATCAGGTTCACGGTTTATGTTCAAGCCCTCACAAATCACCAAGAAAAGTCTCTTGACATCTGTTGCAAGTGTTGCGTTTTCCTTTTCAATCGTTTATAATAAGATATAGTGGATATTTGACCCTTCATGCAGTGGAGAAAAAAAATCCCTAAAATACTTAATCTGTAAAGCAGAATATAACAAGCCAAACTTTGGCTTAGGTTTTTCAGAAATTTTATTCAAAGATAGGCTTCATTTCACTCAGTTTGCTCCCAGAGGCTCATTTAGGAACATTTTTAACAACTCGGCTCTACAAATCAGTTTTTTTCTTAATATTTTCCTTGTTTATGGTGCTTTTTTTCTGTTTTGTGTAAGAACTCTTAACATCTTGCAGCAAAAGTACTTTTTACCTTCTGCTATAAATTGCTATTAAGTTTTTTAAAAGCAAGCCTAACAATAATCAACTGTGGCAGCCATCTTGGACTAGGATGACGAAAACCTTTTAAGACAGACACACAAAATTACTATGGGAGTTTCATTAAAATACTTTGTATACACTGGTTCATGAGGTATTTTGTATTGGTATTTTGGTATACTGGTAAAGAGTATTTTACAATTTGATTAAAAGAGTGGTTCTCAACACTGGTCCTTGAGGAACGCCATCCTGCATATTTTAGTTGTTTTCCTGCTTTGACACATCTGATTTGAATGAACAGGTGACTAATGGGCTTCTGCAGAACTTGATGTAATTAAATCACTGAATCTGGTGTGTTGGAGCAGGGAAACAACAAAAACATACAGGTTGGTGTTCCTCAAGGACCAGAGTTGGGACCACTGGGTTTAAAGATAAACCCTGTTACAGCTCTTCACACACTAGCATTGTCTCTGTGTGAGGGAAAAATGTTAAAACAAGTTAGTCGATTAAATAAGTCTAAGAGAAAAATATTAATGTTTCTCTTCTCATCTAACACTGTTTGTTCAATAATACTCCCTGACCAAATGAGATTCAGGAATTCAGGAACTTGTTTTAACTCCACTCCTGGAGTTGATGAGTAACTAACCTCTACTAACTAACCACTACATTCTTATTGTTCTAAGCATGTAGCGTCCTGCTCTGGAATTTTGAGCCTGTAAAAACGGATAACTTCTTGTCAGAAGCAAGGTTGTTTTAAAACAAAACAATCGTACAGCATCGTAAACTGATGTGTTGATCTGTGAGAAAATCCAGCGAATGCTACCTTTATTGCTGTGTCTGCAAAATTCATCCATTTATGTCAACCTAAATATTGAAATTTTAAGCAAAAACAACCTAAGAGCTGTGAATGAATGCTAAAGTCTTAGATCTTGATTCTGGGAAAATGTAAAAGTGAAGTTTATTCAGGTAGTTTATGTATTTATTTATTCATTCATTAGGTTTTTCAGAATTATGTCATAATTCAGAATTTTCAACCAAGGTACTTTGAACAATTAATATCTTACCTGCAATATATCTCTTTAGGTCTCCTCATTTTGTGCAGACTAGCACTGTAAGTGCAATATAAGGAAATGAAAAAAACGTTTTTACAGGTAAAATAATGTGGTAGTTTATCTTTTATAAAAATTGTTTTATGACATGCTACTGACCTCTTGGCCAGGTCCAGCTTTTAAAAGACCTCTGGATCTCAATAGGTTGTTGTTTAGTTAAATATATGTAAAAATGGAAGTGCTACCTTGACCATTTAACAGATCCCAGTGTGCTTCCTTAAAGACAGAATTTTGCGATTCATTGTGGTCTAGATATACACGCTTTCTTCCAATTATGTGACATCTAATGTACCATATTTTCCACCGTACAGCTCACACCGTGTATAAGTCGCATCAGTCCAAAAATGTCTAATAAAGTGTGTGTGTGTGTGTGTGTGTGTGTGTGTGTGTGTGTGTGTGTGTGTGTGTGTGTGTGTGTGTGTGTGTGT